>JAOVVB010173428.1:0-11389 GCA_028570985.1 Heterobranchus longifilis | reverse complement strand
ATTACTGACAGTAGTTGGCGGTCGCCCCCCCCCCAGTTTGGAGAAGCATACAGCAGTCCTGACACGGAAGCTAAACAATGTACTGCTGTGGATGGGGTCAACAGCTAAATGTCTTTTAGGCACCTAAAGAAAGGCCCACCTAAAAAAAAACAATATTAGTTTAAGTGTATGCCATATTTAGAATATTTTAGACCAGCAACTCCTGTGTTCTGCGAGGTAAAATTAAATCAACATATACACACATAAACAGGGATGGGTGACGGCAAGGTAAAGTGATGAAAATATTCTAAATATGGCGTACACTTAAAACGTATATTGATCCTTCAGGAGGGCCTTTCTTTATGTGGCTAAAATATGTTTTTACATTTTTACATTTCTTAGCTTCCGTGCTTCCTTAACTGCCTGTTTCTCCAAACTGGGAGCGTCCCGACCGCCATCTACTGTAGGTAATACACTGATTATGGATAAGTACCTCATACAACCCCACTTCAAAAAATCCGAACTATCCCTTTAATGTGCTAGCTGGCTGACTAGCATCTTGAATCTGTCCTGTCAGCCTTCTGGTTTCCCCTTTTTATTGACGAATACAGACTACCAGCAGTAGTTTTTGCTGTGTGTGCAACTTTTTGGCGACGTGAGGCGACGTAACAGTCGGCTTTCGTCGCCACTATTTCTTTGATGTCAGTTTATATCCATTGTTTATTCAGGGAAAATTGTCTGAGCACGAAGCTCTTTTACAGTTAACATTGATATGGGCTAAAAAGGATATAAAATGTATGATAACAGCCACAAAAATAACAATAAAATGACAAAAAGTCAAATAAAAACCTATAATAGCGGACGTGATATACAGCAGTAAAAACAGTAAAATGACAAAAAGTCAGATTACAACAATTAAATAGGAAATAAGTCTGCCAGGAGGATATACAGCAACAATCAAACAATAAAATAATAAAAGATTATGATGTAAAGAAGGTCAGATAAAAAACAATTAACAACTTTCTCTGGGCTTTAATATGAAGCTTCAGCAGTCTGACTGAGACAACTGAGTATCATCCAAAGTTACAGTCAGCTACAGTTTAACACAGAAGAGTATTCATAGCAGAGAAAATACTTTTACCCATTTATAAAATATCCTCAAAAGTATCCAATTCCATTTTAACTCAACATGTGCTTGTGAATGAGGTCAGCATGTAGGACACAGATTCATCCTCTTCTCAATGGAGCAACCATTAATTAATTCTATCTCTGTACCTGAGTTACCTTAATAGGGTCACCGGCTGTCTGTGTAGAGTCATTAGTTTTCAAGTACACATTCTGCTTTGATATTCAAAATTATGCCAGATATGAAGGGCCCTACTTTCAATACATTTTATACTTAAGAGGGAAAAAGTCAGCAGACAATTATTAAAGCTACTTTTGAAGTATTTGTGGTTCCAAATAAAACAATGGCAACAAAAAATATCTCGAGAGAGAGAAGCCAATATCATGTACAAACAAGAACCCATGAATAAAAAATGGAAATCGATTAACACGCTGTAAATGGAAATTCTATATTGCGAATGTGATACGCAGGCAGCTGCGTGTGTTGTTGTTTTTTTGAATGCATCAGCCTTTTTCTTTCCCCATCCCTGATGGGAATACACGATGCACAGACTGTACAGTATATGCCCTTTAACAAGGATACTTTAATGATTGTATTATGGAAAATCCTTCTACTGTAATTGTTGTGATACACACAGATAAATGTTATACACCAGATGATTTATAGACTGGAAATTGTATATCAGAAAGGCGATTTGGGGACAATATGATCAAATGTTTTAAATTAAATTCAATAAAAGTAGTTTAACGAGAAATCTATGACATCCAACTTTCATGCAACAGTGCAATATTTTCTCGAATTGCAAATCCATGTACCCTCCGACATTACAGCAATGTATTATTATTTGAATATGGTATGGTATAATTTATGTGTTATTTACGTACATCTAGTTACAGCATATTAAGACAATAAGGGTGACCTTGTTTTGGGTGTTTGGTACACGTGTTTGTTTTTTACTGTTCTGTTTGTTTTTTTGAATCTTAGTTGTGATTTAAGTTGATGTGGTGGTTATTAGGGCTGAACAATTTTGAAAAAAAATATCTCATTGCGATTATTTTAACTGATATTGCAATTACGATATGATTTGCGATATTAGAGGGAATGATGATTTTTACGTAATTATTATTATTTTTTATTAAAAACATATAGAAATGATCATGGTGTGACTTTTGCGAGGATCTTCTGTACAAAACAAAGTTTTTTTCTTAAATCTGTAGAATAGGATCTGTAGGCTGGGACATCTCTGCAGCACCACAATATTTAATTTAAAATGGTATTTTCACACACATTTCACCTTTGACCTCCTGCGATTTGAAAATTGCAGTAGGCCATATTGCGATTTTGATAAAATGTCAATTAATTGTTCAGCCCTAGAGGTTATTGCATATAATGTAGGTCAATTTATATTTGTACAATTGGAAAATCGTGCAAAAAAGAGTTTACCTCCGGACCAGCTGAGGTCACATGATGAAAAGAGCGTTTCCGAAACTTTTCTAAAATATAACTCAATGACTCACACAAATACCTTAGGATCTTTAAACATGTGTGTGTGCGCATGTGTGCGAGTGTGTGGCGGAGCGGGGGAAATAACAAATCATCTGGGTTTAAGGGAGATTAAACTGCATTAGGAACAATGGGATAGAAAAGGACACATGCACGGGCATACACATTCATTCACACGCAGCCTACTGAGGTAGCTACTCTCTCACTTCACACTCAGAGACTATTAAATTCACATACAGTGCACACACACACACACACATCAACACACACACGCACACACACACACACAGACACACACGTCCATTTCCTAGACTGAAACCATTTCTCGGCTGGCGACAGCCCAGCACCGGCCCTTTTGGTCATTGTGGCATCTCTCTCTGATTGGTCGGCCCTGCACCGGCCTCTGGGGACCCGCGGGGCTGTGAAGATGAGGTGGCTGCTAAGAGACTGAGTCACAACATGCAATGCTCTCTGCTCACAACATCTCCCATGCACACTGGTGACAGTTATATAAAGACAGGCGGACAGACTCGAGACAAACACTTTGCTACCATTTCCAATCTGGTTTACTCTTTTTTATCTTACTGCTGCTTTAGGAAAATGTGCTTCGCTTGTGTCAGGCCTATACCGTTTTTTTTTTGCACAACAATTAACTGCTTTTGCACAGTTGAATTGCTTTGTCTAAAAGATAATCATGAGGCATGAAATGACCGGTAGCAAATCCATATCTAGTTCGATAGCGCTAAATCAATAATCTCTGGACTAAAACACCGGCAATAAAGGCAATTGTGATCGTATCACACGACCTTCCTCAGCAGATGGAGCTTGCCTAGTTGTTGGCTTAAAAGTGTAAGTATATTCAGCTGCATATTTAGTCCAGTCAATAACTCATATAAAGGACTCAACCCAGGAGAAATTGCAATAGCAATGGTTATATTGGTCCTAATAGCCTTCTGCATCATATATTAAAAGTATAACTTCATGGATTTAGTGGAATATGCTTTTTTCAAGGTTTTAGAGTGGCACGGCGTATGTACACCTAGATTAAAGAGGACCTTAAGGATTTTAATCTGTGTTTTCTGAATGTTTTTTCTCGAAACATTACCACTTTTTTTCTTGAAAAATTACAACTTTTTTCTGTAAACATTTTTCTCTCATTTTTCACTTTTCTCGAAACATTTTGACTGATGCAGATCTACAAAAGGACCAAAAACAAAGAGATGCTGCTCGGTGGTCCTGTGTACTAACGTTGTTTTTATTTAAGTACGGTTATACATTTCAGAACCAAAGAGATGCTGCTATCTGCTGAAGTGTTAAATAAATTATAATTTAAGTTCAGCAATTTTAAGTTGTTGTAGGCTATTTTATCAGATGCAAAAGAAAAATAACCCAAAAAACTAAATCGGCACTATAAAATCAGCCATCGGCCGCCCTGCTCTCTAAATATCGGCATCGGCCATTGAAAAACACATATGGGTCGACCACTAAAGTATATAATGGTATACTTTTATTATGTTATTTGGATGCCCCTAGGGATCATATAAAACATTGCATGACTACTACTGCAATTTCCCCTGGGTCAAACCACAGATTGACTGGAGTAATTTGAACCAATATGGGTTATATATGCAGTAAATACATAATAGAAAATATCTCACATATATGACTTGACATGTCTCAGTTATTATAGTTATTATTTGAACCATATACTGTAGATCTCAATCAAAAAGAAACTGTGCAACCAAACTACAAGGGCCATTAAATAAAATGCTATCGACAGACTTTTTAATTTCTTGGCTCAGTGCTCTTATGAATGTGGATGTAAAGTGAGACGACCAGACTGTCAACTTCAGTTAGAGGATATGTTCATCCAGTTTGGCGGAATAGGTAAAAGAGACAGCCGCTTTGAGTTTGGGCATCAGTTTTGACAACACAGATAAATAACTACTTTCATTAACATAATCTCTACCTGCCCAAATAAGTTTGGCTTCCTCAAAAGATGCAGTTATTTCCAAAAAAGTATGTGACGTCCTGGAGTCTTGCCTTACAGTGATAGAAGAAAAGAAAAGTATACTGGATCTTTAATTTGCAAACTATCCTCCAAAGGATTGAACAATGAGTCTTGGGATTTTGTAAACCTACTTATGGTACACTCAAGATACAAGTCTTGCATATTATTACAACTTTGAATGACTTTATGAAAGCTGCAAGGCCAGCGTTTTCATTCTTCAGATATGCAATTTCTGTAAATATTCTTGTGAATAGACTTACCTATGTGTTGAGGTGTCTCACTTGTTCCTGTTTTTCTTTTCCTTTTCTTATATGTGGAATATAATGTGACATTCCCACGGGAGAATAACTGTCCCACACCTGTGCACACAGAATGGGCGGAGCATTATTTATTTAAAGAGCCACTCCCGTGAAAATCAAGTATTTAACCATGTTAACATGTCTATATGGTGTTTTTATATGTCACAAGGCATATCATGAGTGAAATGAGCAGGAAACACCATGACTGAGAATTTCTGCCTTGAAACCAATGACAGTCTCAAAAATCCAGATACAGACAGACAGGTTTTATGACATCATATGTCTAAGGAACCAATCAAAAAGCTGCACTTGCAGCTGAGGCATTCTGTAGCGTAACTATGGTGGTGGTTTTTTTTTGTTTGTTGGAAAACCATGTTAAACAAAATATTAATCATAGCAGAGTATTTTTACATCGTTTAAAACATGGAGGAGGAGCACTTTAAGATCAGTGTTGTAAGAATTGTTTAAGAGACTAGACGGAGATCCAGAGGGACCAAAATGTTCCAATGCACCTGCACCTGCACCTGCATGTGCAAATATCGACTTATATATTAAAAACATCGCCTCACGGTGTCGAAAGGACTCCAGGAAGTCACTGCAGTAAGACATATTCTGCCATTGTTGTTTTTACACTTCGGTTTTTTGTACGGATTAAACAAATACAGATGTAACATGCTAATTAGTGAGTTTTAGTAGTGCTGGTGGGCACAGTCACACTAGCCGTTTCCTCGTTTCCAGTCTTTATGCTAAGCTACGCTAAGTCTCCTGGCTGTAGCCTTATATTTAATGAGCTCTCGCAAAAAGTCAACACGCATCAGCAGGAAGACAGACAGGAAGAGCATGGTGCTAACACTTAACCAGAGTCTAAATTACAAACCCATGATCATGTCATAATTAAAGTCATTAGAACACAGACGCAACGCATCAAACTGTGTGGCCACTGGCCAAATATGTGGAAGAAAACAGCGTGCACATACTTTTATGAGGGGCAATTAAAATACTGTTCCAATACTATACAACTACTTTGTAGTGTGTTTGTCGAAAATAAGAAAGAATTTCGCAAAATATCGACCAAACTCCTTGATTGAGCTGTAATGAGAAAGACACAAATGAGGGGGCATGAACACACACACACACACAGACACACACGCACAGAGTGGTACAGACAGACAGAAGAAGGCACACTATTTCTTCCTCTCTGGCATTTCCTACATGTCGGAGCTGCAATTATGGGAAGGGAAACTATGTATTTATAGCCAGGCGAGGATCTACGGCAGAACAACTAGTTGTGTGGCACGGGAGACGGTTATATTTAACACGCTGTGATGTCAACACGTGGCTGGTACGTTTCCATGGTTTCCCCTCCGAGACAGGGCGGGCACTTTCTTATCAGTGCGGCGCAGAGACAGATGAGGCGGTGAGGGAGGGAGAGAGAGAGAGACGCAAGGGAGACACACAGACAGATACGCAAGACAGATAGATCGACAGCCAGACTGAAAGGGCAAGAGTACGAGAAAATAACAATAGCCGGTTTAAAAAGGGAAACACAAATAACTCAGGCTGTATAGGACATTGTTTGGCTCTCAGTCTACACTATACACCAATCGCAGACCTTGAACTACAAGCTTTCCATCCCCCCTTAGGGAGAAACATAAACTTCTTACTACCGTCTTTCCTTCTTTTCTCAGTCCTGCTAACTCCTCTTTTTCATCCCTCCCACTCACTCCTACTCGTTCCCTCCCTCTGTCTTTTAAGGTTATCTGTGATGCTATCTGCAGGCTGATAAAGGTTAAAGAGGCTTCTAGCTGGCAGCACCTTCAGTCTCCAGCTTGCTCGGCATCTCGCAGTCTCCGCAGTGATAATCCCGCACGCTGCACTGTGGATAAGTCATGGAAATGCTCGAAAAACTTGAGTCATGATGCCTGCTGCTGCTGCTTCTATTCTAAAACACACACCGGCTCTCCGCAGGGTAAACAGCGATGATGGGAGCAGACAGTGTTGGTGCACGCACGAGGCTTCAAACACCACAAAGCTGACTACAGTAATGAACCCGAGCCATTAGCTCTCCTTTTTTTTCCCCCCTCCACATTCAGCTAACGCACGGTTTAATATTTGCCCCGTGTGAAATGACTGTGTGTAACTCACACTCTGCTTTTAATAGGCCTACAGTAGGTGTCAAGGCTCATGTCATGCCTGCACGTTATATACTCTATAATGCCCCAGTGACAGATCCCCCGAGACTCCGAGGCAAGGCTGTGTTATCTACAATAGCACAGAGGGTTGTGTGGATTTAGCTGGAATGGGCAATAAAAACTGAGCATGGGAATTGGAGAGAGAGCGAGGGAGAGAGAGCTCCGGGAAGACGGGAAAAAAAATGCAGCGCTTAGCTAAAGCTCCTTAACCTAACGGGTTCCATTAGCAAGACGCTACAGAGGATGAGAGGTGTCACTGCTGAAGATGCTCCGGCTAAAAAGAGGTGCTACAGTAGCTAGCGGACAACAGGCAGCAGTTTAGGAAACAGGGGGAAAAAGGTGGGGCTGGAAAAAAAGAGACACATATGGAGCGTGACAATATCAATTCATATGCTCTGTTTTTTCACGGTGATGCTCCCATATGGTTTCCTGCAGGGTTGTCTACCTGCCACTGTGGCTGGTGGATTCCAAAATCCACCAGCCACTCAACAGTCAAATTTGGCTGCATGAAGGCAGTAAAAAACACGGTGCTATCATGACACGACAATTGATATTACACGTTATGTTAGACAAATATGTTGTTGTTAATTACACTAAAGAAATAACAACTTTTGGGGAATTAATGACATGAAAAATTGGATAAGTAAACTAAGCGATTGCAGCTAAAATCTAAAAGCATTCACATTCTGCCTTTAATTTAATGGGGGACAATTGGAGACAGGGAGGCTGCAGTGATGGGACATTTTATTTTTAAACGATTTTGGGGGAAATACGTGGACTCACTTTTTAGCCCAGATTTACATGAGAATATTCATACCACTCTCGCCCCTGTACGCTAAATATGAAGCTAAAACTATTCATTTTTAAAGGGGTCGTTGTCGTAGCGATGTGCCCTCAATCAAACTCTGCCTTTTTGGCACTCTGTAACCCTTTTTTACAGTCCTGCAGTAACAAAAAATATTTCAAGTCAGCGCACGTACAGGTTTCACACGCACGCACGCACACACACACACACACAGTCAGGATTAATAATGACAGCAGGATTTGAAAAGTGATGGAAAGAGGATGACATGGAGTTCTAAAAACATTACAGGCAATGGCGAGAACCCTTTCCCTGGCCCACACTTTCCTGTCGGCGCTGCGCTCCATTTCTATCTATAATCTCCTGCACAGCCCCGGTGACTCTCATACACAATTACATCACACCGGCTACTCAGGGTGCCCTCAGAGAGGAGAGGAGGGTGAGAGCAGGAGGTATCTGGAAGCATGGGGAATTATGGACACAGTTGAATAACACCCAGAATCTAATAGTAGTACATCTTATAGGTAGAGATCTCATTTTTTTTCCTTTGAATTGAAATCGTATCGTGACAGATGTTGTGATATCAGCAAATATCGTAATGTATATCGTATTGTGGTGAAACTACTGTTTGATATCAGCCGACGCAGGAGGTGCATTATTTGTAAAAGGCAAAATATGTGTCAAAATATCATTTTAAATTAAATATGGAAGTACGGAAGCACTGAGAGACTTTATTTTTCTGCGAGGTAATTTTTCTAATCTATATATATATATACATACATATATATATATATATATATATATTTTTTTATTGAAGGAAATATCCATTGTACAAGTACACAAATAATACATTTTCCTTCCACTTTTTTTTTCTGTGAACAAACATGAAAAACAAGGAACATGATACAGACCCCCCCCCCCCAAAAAAAGTAAGATACACTCTTAAACAGACAGCAATACAAATCAGAACCAGGCTGATTCAAAATAAATATACGTTAAAAAGGAGAGATAAATAAATAAATAAATAAAATAAATAAATAATAATAATCTAATCTATTTATATTTTAATTTTTCATCTGTGAAAAAACTCACAATTATATAAGAAAAAAGTCGTAATATTTTGAGAAAAAAAAAGTCACACAAAGCAAAATTAAGTGATTCCGGTGTGTTTTAGTGCGGTTTTATGAGTTTTAAGCATATTTCGTTGATTATCGGGATAATATTGTAAATCGCAATTATTCTGGCCAGGATAATCGTGACATGACATTTTCATATCGTCCCATGCCTACTCGAGTGAAAGCATTCATTATTTGCAGCCCTACTTGTATCCAAGTATCCATGTGAATACCCTCGGTTGCCACAGAAAGTCAATTTTTTATATATTCAGCGTATTTTGAGCCACGATAAAACTGTGTGTATTTTAGTCTGTTGTCAGTGTAAGATGACGCCAGTGTTAACACTAGGATCTGAGTCCGTCACCCTGGCTCCTTCTCCTCTGTAACATACAAAGTAATTACATCTCTTTCCACTACACACCCCTCCCTCACACACACCACACCCTCGTCTCCAGGCTCCAAATGTCAGCCTCATCAGCTCAATTATCCACTGACTTTAACAACATCCTTACATAACCCACTTAGCTCTGTGCTGTCTGAGAGCGTGGAGATGACAAACTTCCACTGCCATCCCCACGGCCCAAATTATTGTTTCTACCTCTGCTCACCTGCAAGGAAGGGCCGTTTTAACTAGATGGTGTTATGTTAAATACATACACTTTAGCCATGTGCTTATTTACTTCCACCCTACTTATGTTGTGCATCATAATATCCTCTTACGGTGTGGTCACACCAACTTCGCGTACACTTGCACGAGTTTGATCGTGGGGTCATTTGTATTTATTCCTGTTACTCGCGGTGCAGAGCTGTAAGCACCAATGTTTTATCAACCATGGCTGAAATAACCACTACTTTGTACCTGTTGTGGAAGTCCCAGATATGTCAGAAAATTAAAAGCCGCTGTATCTGGATTCATAACATCATCCAGGGGAGCAGAAAGCTCGGTGAATTTTAGTCTTACAGATTTTGCCGTGATTTAATTGCAGGAATCCGTAGGGATGGGACAATAATGGATTTTATTGTGGATTGCGATAAAAAAATTTGCAGTAAGTGGTGAATTTCCATTATTGGGATAATTATGAATATTGTGAATATCTTCAGAATTGATTGCAGTTCACTACAGTGTCCTATCTGGGATGCAAATATTTGTTTCTTTAAAAAAAAGTTGTAATGTTTTGCGAAAAAACACGTAATGTTTCAAGAAAAAAGTCGTAATTTATTAATTTACCCAAAGTAAATTAAGTAAGTATACCCAAACTACATCATGATGCAGATTTGTAAAAAAAGCCTGAATTCATGCTTTGTCACGTCTGTCCACAAGACGACAAGCAAACAACTTTTGAGAGGCTTTCACGACACAGCGTCACACGAATTTGAAATATTTCAATTCACGAATTTCGTCTTTTCGTCATTTATGGGAAACGCAGTCAGTGAACACACTGTTAAAGATGCTTTTTAGATGCTTTTATGGAGCCTGTTTGTATTTGCTTACGTTTCTCTGCCTCTTGGTGTGTACGCATTGTCAATCCAAAGGTCAATCAATAACTGAATCATTCCTGTGAATACATAAATGGCTTATTCATGAACTTCCCCCAAATATATCCTTCAGGGTCCTGTCACTCAAGCATTTTCATTCAGATTTCCTCCGCTCTCTTTATTCCCACTTCTCCGCCGAGCATTTTATTTATGGATCAGCATTTACGGAGAATAGATTTACTTTGATGAGGCACAGCTCCACTGGAGGAGACTTGTGATCTATTTTTGTGCAACAGCACATGGGACTCACGTGCAGCCTGGTAATAAAACGTCCTTGATGTGTGCCCTTTGTCTTACACGGGGACAAAAAAGCCGCATATGCATACATAATGGGGGAGAGAAACTATTTTGAGATGACTTTTTTTTTTTCTCTCTCTCTCTCTTTTTGCGATTCATTTGCCTGCTGGTGGAAAATAGATGTGAATCACTCACCGTGGCTGCTCTCCAACATCCATTCACTCTCTATCCTTCTGTCCTGATTTACTCTGTCATTCTGTCGTTCAGTCATTCTGACTCTCCTCCTCCCTGTTTTCATCTCCTTTTATTTCTTTTAAACGTCACCCTCATGTCTCCCTTTTTCCTCACTACTCTTAACAACAAGAACATACCTGTACCATCGTTTAGCCTGTAAGTAGAGTTGTTCCAATACCAATACTATTATAATATCGGAAAATGCCTCCGATACTGCCTAAAGTACTGGTATCATTGAATACGCGAGTCTATGCACTAGGGCTGCACAATATATCTTTTTTTTTTATTGTCATCGCGAAAGACTGCGACATATCGCAAAAAAAGAGTTAGTTAAAAGAAATTATTAGTAGAAAAC
>JAOVVB010173387.1:0-11389 GCA_028570985.1 Heterobranchus longifilis | reverse complement strand
TGTTAATTTCAGACAGTGTCGGAAAAAAGCTTCTTTTTTTTCCGGGGGTGGGGGGGTGGGTGGTGTTAATGATGATCTTCCACAGACCTTGATTAGAAACGTTTTTGTAATACGTCAAACACAAATCTAATCTGAGAGGCAAAACGTAAATTGAGAACGCAGTTGTTATGGAAACTGATTTTTTAGGAGACCAGGCTCCCTCAGCTCATTACTGCCAAGGAATTTATTAAGTTGTAATTTAATAAATTCCTTGATTACTGCTCTTGTTTCTCTTCCAAATTAATGTCATTTAACAGAAGCACTTTAATGCAAAAGGATGTGATGGTTAAAAAGAAAGGAGAAATTATAATTTGTGCTGATGTGCTTTTGGAAAAAGGCCATCCAGTTTTTGCCGGTTTGAATCATAGACGACCACAAACAGGGCTCACCTCCTGTATTAATAACAGAGTGGAGCAACAAGGGCAGGTGTTCAACTTGATGTGTTGCCAGCCCACCTTCTGTATAAAAACCACATAACCATTCAATTCTGCTGAATGAACACATGATGAACAATAATAAATACCTAACATATAGATTAGAGATGCACCGATTACTCAGCCACCGATCAAAAACGGACAATTTTCAGCTGATTGTGACTGGCCGAGATCAGTCTCATATATCAGTCTCTAACACATCACGAGAAGCATCACGTGAAGCATCACAGGAGGGTTTTACATCACGCAAACAGCGGTTTTACTGTGTGTTCACACCAGAAAATAAAAACTCTTAAAAATTAAGGGTTAGAGGGGTTAAAGTACTAAACGTGTGCATGTTTTTCCCTTCACAGTACATGTTCCAGAACCAGGAAGCGGAGACTTTTCCAGCTACTGGCTGTGAGGAACAATGATCGATCTGTGCTGTGGATTGTCTTTTCTGAAGTGGAAGGTAACGATCCTGTGATTTAATCCGTGAGAGAAGTGGTCAGTATTTCAACAGCTGGAGGAAATATTAATCTTAGTGTTAAGTCATTAAAGGATAACCAGACCGACCTCGGCCTGTATAGGTTGTCTGTGCAAGCAGCTTATTATGACCCATATTTATGTTTATTGATCGACGGCGACCTCTAGTAGCCTTTCAAAACGGGTCAATATATACTTTAGGAATAGGCCTAATAATTACCCAAAACAGCAGGGCACTGTAATGTATAGCGTTTGTTCCCTAAACAGGATTAATTGGGTTATTTACAGTCTATTTGGTGCACTAATGAATATTTCCAGCATTGACCGTAGCTTTTTTTCTGCTATTGTTACAGGAAGTGTTCATTTATTATTAGTATGGAGAGGAGGGATGAATACAGCAACCAGTAATTGTACATACAAGTATTGTATTAATGTTTTTAGACTTTGTTAACTTTGTTGACTAATTATTTTCAGATTTTAGGATGTGTTAAGCTGCCAAATGCACACTGTGCACACAAACTTTAAAAGCAAAATAGCTGAATCGGCCCATTTGTGGTAACAGCATAGAATGTCCAGCAGACGCCCAGGTCCGACCCGGATGTCGGCACAACTTTCATTTTTGAACCATTATGGGTCGTCTTGATTAGACCTTCAAACGACAGTCATTCAATATCTCAATGTTTGCTGGGGACATGGCAGGGACGTCTGATCACAACCAAATAAATTGTCAACAATCAATTGTCGCTATGTTAAACAAGACTAGGTTGAAACCTAGTATGTGGCTGGACTGCAACATATAAGTAAACAATAACATTGTCCACATCCAGCAGTTTCACCAGAAAATAGCAGCTAACCTAGCATTAGCATGAACAAGCTACATGGTGAGTAAATTAGCTCAGCATCAGCAAAACAACCTTAATGAAATAAACCAAAATGCTATGAAAGGTTAAATAAATGTCCCGTTCAGTCAGAAATAACTGGCTTTATTCACGCTTCATCAGAGACGCACACAACTGACACCACTTGGATGTAGTAAAGTCCACTTTGCACTCTGTTTCTCCAACGTGCCCCTCGTTATGCCTCTTAATTACTGACTGCGCAGCTCCATGTGCTCAACGGCACAGTTGCTCATTTCGCCACAAGAGGGCACTGCTACGCCAGTCAACAGCTTTTCCAACACACTGAGTTCAACCAATGGTATAAATTTATCGTTCATTCACTCAGTCAGTCAGCGACAGACTTTCCCATTTATAGGGCTGGTCCCCCAGATTTGCTGTGGTCCAGCCAAAAAGTTGAGATTTTCCATTTAATTTCATATTCATTGTGTTAAGTAGAGCTTAGGCTGTTAGAAATGAGTATTGGTCAAGCTCCAGCACTTCAAAAAAATAATACTATAACAGTCAATGTAAGAGCATACCGCAAAACATGTGCACCCTGTCATGGACAAATTCAAAGTAGAATAAATACATTTTCATTGCATAGTGATTATAAAATGTACATTTTCATGAAGATATTTTTTGTTTCGCAACAATATATTTTGTAATGTGTGTATGTGAAAATTCTTGTGATGAAATTACTGCAAAAATATGTGTCATCTGTCATGTACATGTCCACGCTGTCATGGAAGACAGGTGACAGGGTGGACAATGGGTGGTCATTTTTGGCTAAAGTTAGCATTTCATGAGCACATGGTGGACCTTCAGTTAGTAAAGTGATTCATTGTTGAAGGTGACTCTGTACTGCTTAATATATATTTAGATTTTCTGAAAAGGTTTTGTATTAACTAATATTTCTCTATGACAGTGTGGACATGTTAAGCTTGACAACACCAAACTACAAACACAATATGAGGAAAATGAGGAAATATAAGTGTAAATACTTACTAAACGTGCTGCTGCGAAGACCTCCATTGTAGGAAGACAAATTGGTGTTGGTGACGTCACTGAATAAATCAGCTGGTTTCCTAAAGGGGCAGTTAGATGGATAGATAGATAGATATATACTTTATTCATCCCCTTGGGGAAATTCACAGTTTTTCATTCTCAGTTACCCTATAATGACAGAATGGACAACATGTTTCAGGGACATGCAAAAAATGTTTTATATTTCTAAAATTAGTGGCTATAATGACTGCATAAGAATTGGTCATGGATTGCAAAATCCTCTTAAAGGAAATCTAATTAGTTGCTTACTACAGACAGTTCCCCCCAAAATCACTACTTACCTGTAGTGCTATTTATCAGTCTAGATTGTTTTGGTATGAGTTGCAGAGTGTTGGAGATATCGGCCGTACAGATGTCTGCCTTCTACTGTATTATGGAACTAGACGGCACTTGGCTATTGGTTCTCAAACCTCCAAAAATTGTCATTTGAAAACTCAACAGCAATGTCCCTTTCCAGAAATCATGACCCGGTTACTCAAAATAATACACAGACTGTTGTGAGCAATTTCATGTAGGAACTATTTTCTTTCTACCGAACTACACCCGCCAGCCATACAGAAGGAAGCAACAACTCATGGATGAGAGGCTCGTGACAGTGCAAAATGTAAGCCTCCTCAGCTGAGCTGTAAGTCATAAAAGTCATAATATAGTATATCGAAAATAGTATGTCTAAAAAATGTCATAGTATAGTATCTCTAAAAAAGTTAAAGTATAGTATGTCTAAAGAAATTACAAAAAGTCATAGTATAGTATGTTGAAAAAAAAGTACAGTCAGTCATAGTATAGTATGTCAAAAAAAAAAGTCATGGTATAGTATGTCGACAATAATTCACAAAAAGTCATAGTATAGTATGTCGAAAAAAATTCACAAATCACAAAAAGTCATAGTATAGTAAGGCAAAAAAAAAAGCAAAAGGTCATAGTATGTTGAAAAAATGTAATACAAAGTCATAATAGTATGTTGAAAAAAGTAATACAAAAATATCACAAAAAATGTCATACAAAAAGTCACTGTATAGTCAACTGAAAACAAGTCATAGTATAGTATGTCGAGAAAAAGTCAGTTAAGTATGTTGGGGAAAAAAGTCATAGCATAGGGTGTTGAAAATGTATTAAAAAAAGTCATCGTATAGTATGTCGAAAAAAATTATCTTTCAAATTTTTAAATGTGTAAATCATAGTACAATTCAAACAAGATCAAAAAATGATTTCTCTCTCCATTCACCCCGGACGCAGCCATCATCCATTCACATACACGTAGTTAAAAGAGAGTATATCTCTTTGATTTTTATACTTGAACTCAATTCTGCTGATGTAGCTGTGGACATCTCACCTTTCATAGACCATTAGTGTGGCATACATTCTTAACACAAAGAAATAAATAGACAGTTTTACACATTTCAGAGCAGGACTCTGATCGGTATCCTTTATTTATCTTCAATGTGCGTTGGTACATGAAAAGAACAACAATGCTTTTTATTTAGTGAGAACAGAAAGAGATAATGGAGACCAGATCTTTGTCTTTTTTTTCTATTCACGAACAGGTTTTCCATCACAGCTGTCTGCATCTGCTAGCTGTCAGTGTGAGCAGCAGGCCATCCATTTTGTTCATTAGCGGGCCTTCCTCTCAGTTTCCCATGGTCCTTTGTTTGTGTGTCATGTTTGAACTCTGACCTCTGAGCTGATACTGTCCGACTAAATGATCTGAACGTCAGCAATGCATTGTATCATTGGTCTAGCAGCTTCTTTCTAAAATAATGGAAAAGGAAAGTTGAAAGAGAACAATGTTTTGATTTATCATTGTCATGTGGAAAATGGATCATGTACAATTAACTGTGAAAAACATCAGCGTGGCATTTTAGCTCCAGATATTGATCATCTTGATACGAGATAATCCTAATGACATTTTGATGATGTGTAAACTTTCTGAAACAGTATGGATCAGCAATTAATTCATAGTTAAGGAGACTTTGCATGCAGGATTTGTTAAATACCTAATCCAGACACATTTTAAAGAATGTAAAAAATACTCTGCAATGATTCATCTTTTGTTTAACATGGTTTTCCCACAAAAAAAAAAATCACAAACTCTGAAAAGGGGCTTTAAGCACATCTACTCTTAATTTGTAGATCTGGCCGCCAAGCCCCGCCCACCACCACCATAGTTACGCTAGTCACTTGTGGCAGACACAAGTGATTTGATTGGTTCCTTAGACATATGATGTCATAAAACCTGTCCGTCTGAATCCTGATTTTTGAGACTTGTTGGCACACTGCAGTTTCAAGGCAGAAATTCTCAGCCATGGTGCTCATTTCACTCATATGTCTTGTAGCAAATAAAAAACACACCATAGAGACATGTTAACATAGTTAGTGTTTTATAAATTGTTACCATTTCTCTTCCCATCACAAATAATTTTACGCTGCAAAAATGCATTAACATGGATACAAAACCTACTTTACAATAAGTAACTTACAAATGTACATATATAGTTATATACTCTGTTGTAAAAATTAATAAATTAGAACAATAAATAGTCTTTTAATTGACACAAGCAGCAGAGGTATCAAAAGGCTTTTAAACAAAGAAAGTGTATTAGTATTTCCTTTGGGTTGTATCCATAAAAGGAATGTGACAAGGTGAGCCATTTTCCACTCTTGAGTTAGGCCGTCAGATAATAACTACCCAAAATGGCCATTTTTACCATAAACGTGACGGATGACTCAACGGAGAAGTTGTAGATATATTAGGGGCACATGGGGCTAGTTAAGATTGTTTGTTGCCTAGGAATGTGGACAACCCTTGCCCCCGTGTCCTGCCCCACTCCCCCATCCCACCACCTCAAAAGTTGCCCAGAATGTCGTCCAGTTCTCCAAGCCTGAGTGGTGGCATAGATGTTTCTCAGTCCCCCACACCTTGCTATCGCTGTAGCGCGGGGGAGTGGAAAAGAGGCATGTGAAGTAGGAAACAGGATTGGGATAGATAACCCTGACACTAGGACCCTTGCACAGCGCCTACGTATCAGGAGGTTGCAGGAGGCAGGAGGTGGGCCTGGAGAATTCATGTCTTGTCAGGTTGCCTCAGGGGGAGGGGGGTCATTTCACTGCACCAGGACACATGAAGCGCTGATTAGTGTTTGCATCGAGCAGGAAGGCCAGAGATAAGTGGAGAGGAAGACAGATGTCAGGGGGAAAGGAGAGGGAGGGGGACCACTGGCCCACTGGTTCCCATCAGGCCGCACACATTGTAGGATGTGCTCGGTTCGGTCCTTTGGGAAATCTTGTGCCTTTTCATTTTCGTGGTATGAGGACACACCTTTGCAGCACTATTGGCAACTGTAGATCTGTAGCACACTGTCAGATGGCGACTGATAGTCACGCCTTTAGATGAAGTTTCTGTTTTGCTGTTTAAAACATATTTGTCCGCAATCATATTTGGAGCGCACATAGTTTCATGATTAGCAAATGCACACTTCCAGTCTCACTGAGTAACCCTTACAGAGATTCCAACAAGTGTCCCTTCATTGAAGACAGTTTTGGTTAACCTCCCTTTTCAGCTTACTGTTTTTGTACTGTTTTCATCTGTACTGTCCTTCCTCTTATTGTAAGACTTTACAAAGAGTGAAACTCTCTCAAAGCAAGGACTATCTGCAGCCACACTCTGCCACCACCATGCCTTCAAACTTGTACTTGTAGGTGACCACGCCTGTGTCGTCCAAGTACAGCAGGGAGATGGGGTCCAGCTTGGTGGGCACGCAACAGGCTCGCGCCGCCTTCTGAGGACTGTTGATGTTGATCAACGTCTGGACAATGGCATGCTTGGTGGGCGTGACATGCTTCGTCAGTGGGAAGGAACAAATGCCGGTGCACTCAAAGGCATCATAACCAGTGGGTGCCAGGATCCAACTGTCCCATCCAATATCCTTGAACTCTACATACAGAGATTGTTTCTTGCAGTGGTTTCCTTTGGCGTTGCGACGAATGCGGGATGCCGTGTCGTAAATCAGATTGGAGCGCATTTGAATGAGGTCCTCTTCATCTGGCTCTGCTTCTTCGTCTCCCTCATCCCTGTCCCTTCCTAGCTCCCCCCACAGCCCATTCAGGCCCATCCCCAAGTCATTCTGGTGGACCATGTTCGAGGTTTCATGGTCAATCATCTCGTTCAGCTCGCGTTTGTCATCGCGGTGATCGCTGCTTTGGTCATCGGAGAAAACAATCAGCAGAGGTTTGTGTTTTTCTTCGGGGCTGGTGTCAATTTTCATGTCCCCTTCGGGTGGAATCCTGTCTTTGTTGTTCTCCGTCATACCTTGAACATTATCTTCATTAGCCATGCTGGCAATGTGCACTTCCAACCGGTGCGTGGTGCCATGGTCAGATTTGCGCCAGCGTTGAACAGCAGCAGTGAGGTCAAAGGCCTCCCAGCCATTATCGGTGCCGTAGACCTGGCGTGAAGCCAACTCCAGCTCTCTCCGCTCTCCTCCCCCTCTGAATCCATCACCTCTCACAGTGTCCTCATCAGTCGTGTTGTCGTCTTCGAAATGCGATTCAAGTTCATAGATAGTGACCTTGCGGTCGACACCGGCATAGAGGTGGCGGTCAGTCTGGACAAGGGTGTAGAGGCGAAGCTCGGCCGCTGTGATGCGTTCATGATGGGGAACTGACACATTGAAGACGAGTGGATGACGCCTTACTCCTCCAACACCCACAACACTGGGAGATGAATCTGGGGAAGAGAAATAAATGGTCAAAGTTGCACTTCCGTATATTTTGTAGTCTTTTTAAATGTGGTTTTCAGTTAAGTTCTGCAACGTATGCTAACCCTATCCTAACCTAACCCTATTCAAGATTTCATCCTCAATTTTATCCTTAATTGGGAAACATTTAACTATTATCTTAATTGTATTGCAAGTTATTCCATTGCAGAATAAGAATAGCATTTTGACATGAACTTTGCCTTGCACAGAGGAACAGTAAGGAACAGGGTCATGACTATGGCTTGAATTTAGACAACTACATTTTGGTTCATACATGCTTGAAACTACAGTCTACTTAAAAACTGTACACAAGGGCGTAGGTTTCGTTTCAAGGTTGGGGGGGACACATATGAAACAGGGAGTTTGTGCAGGAGTGCATTGCATTCACAATTACAAAAAATATCTGATCATAATCAGACAAGCTTCCGTAGGTTTGGGGGTCTACTCCAGGACATTTTGAACATCAAACACTTAGTTTCCTGCATTCTGGTGAATTTTTATGCACCAATTTATGGTGGAAATGTCATTAATTTCGTCAAAATAAAACTACATTCATGTTTTTATGGGGGGGGGGGTTAAATGCACATATTATAAATATTGAGGGGGAAGTGTCCCCTGCGTCTCCCCCCGAAACCTACACCTATGACTGTACATATACACTATTTATATTCTTTGGCCTTGCTGACCAGAGTGTGTGAAGGAAAATACAAATATTTAAATGCCAGAAAAATATTCAATAAATATGGTAGCAAGTAAGGAAAAAGTAGTTCTCATTTTTAATCAATCTATATGATAAACAGAGGTAACATCATATGGAGCAGAGGACCTTTACCTTCATTTTTGAAGCTGCGGATGATGTTGGCGGTGGGCATGGCAGTGCGGTCGTTAGCGAAGCGGTTGTAGAGCTCCATCATGTACTCAGGTGGCTCTTCTCGTGTGCTTCCAGGAGGCAGGGCAGGAGGACCCAAGCCAGACAGGTTGAACGTCCGCAAAAACTGTTCCTTTAGGCTCTCCAGCAGGCTCTGCATGTTCATGTTGTCCTGCTCCAGCAGTGACGGATCCACCACCCCTCCATGCCCGTCTCCCAGCCCCGGAGCGGGGCGATGCCTCTGGTGGGTGTTGGAGATGGGGCTGCTCTGTCCACAGAGCCCCTGGAGCAGCAGGATGGAAAACAGCAAGAGCAAAGCCTTGGAGCTGCAGATGGTTCCCAGTTGAGAGACCCAAATGCTCGCCATGGGAAAAACAATCTGCAGCTTTCTACGTTATGCCCTCTGGGGTTGTCTATGGATATGAGATGATGCAACAGTATAATGATTGTGATCTTGAACGCCTTAATCCGAAGGTTATTTGAAATTGTGCTCAGTTCATCTGTAGAAAGTTCTGGATCCCTGGCAGTAGTGTTGTTGACCCTTGCACTGGCCAGTGTGAGCCTCTCTGCAGGAGTGTGTGTTTCTGCTGCTCTCTCCCAGATCTCGCAGCATTTATTCTCATGCACACCTTTTGATGTCCTGTGCAACAGGGCTGCAGTTCCGGTGGCAGGGTGGCCGAGGCTTGGCTTTGTCCATCCGAGTCATCTCTGTTGTGTCCTCTGCTCTGTCAGTCTCTCTCTGTGCTCTGCTCTGTTCTTCCCAGCTCTTTCTTTCTGTCCCTTATCTATGATATGGTGGGCTCTGCATTGCTCAGTGCTTATGGTCTCTTTGCTGGTTGTGTGTGTGCGTGCGTGCCTTCAACTTTGTGTGATGCACATGAGCGTGTGTTATCTCACAACTTCCTTAATGAGCATTTTGTAAACACTGTCCTGTAGCCTCTTCCTTGTGGAAGTGCTATTTTGTTTGGGTGGGTGCTCCAGGGTTGATATTCTTCATTTGTTTATTTGTTTTGTAAATGGTGGAGTTCTGCGAGCTGCCGTCTAGGCTCCATTGACCACTTCTCTTTTTGACAAAATACACCAAGGCTCTGTTGATATCGTTGAATGTAACAGGATATATCTATTAGACAACACTTGTCTAAATGAAATTGGAATGCAATGAGGTGTGAGGCCTTAATGTTCAAGGATGAAAGATACGGAGCAGACAGTGAGTCTGGAGGACATTTCAAGTAGCTCATGAGGACAACAGAGTTGTACAAAATAATTATTCATGTTCATTCTACAAAGTAACAAGCAACCCCCCACACCCCCCTGTTGTTCTGGGTGTACTTCTTCTAGTAAGTTGACACTGTCTGAAATGGATTAGGACTGGTGCACACTAGAGGATTTTCAAATCTTAACCAATTTTTAAAACGTGGGAGACCACAGATATGACATATTTATCCGCTTTTAAATTGTTTAATCATGAGAACGAACAAAACGATTCAATCAAGACCATAGACCGTTAAAAAGAATGGACAGAGTAAGAGTGACCTCACCCATTGGCTTGTAGTCTCCCATTTTGAAGCCATCAGTTTGGAATTTGGCTGTCGCCATCGGTCGGCATGTTGACTTTTTGAAACCTTTTTGGATTCATATCAACGTCTGGTTGATTCAATAGTGCTGGGGACGATGACCCGGTCTCATCTATGGTATCAATGCCGCTACTAAGCTACATCCATGAGCTAACCGCTAAAGAAGGAAAGTTGCCGATTTTCAACCAGCTGGCGCAAGTCATCCGACGGAGTATTGCCGGTGGATGAATGCGGACCTCCGGGCGCTGTCGCCGTTTGCTGTAGTGACACGGAATCTGCAAACTTTCCCTTAAAAAAGGTGCTGCAAGTGATTTACACTTTGTTAAAGTAAGTGTTAAATAGCTCTACATTCTGACAGCCATCACTGATATAGAGTCAGTAACGTGGGTCTCCCAGTCTCTCCGCTCTGCAGGAAACAGAAAAGACATTTCTGGAATCCTCTCTCCTGACTGGATGGGAACAGGATACCAGAAAATGTCTTTTCTGTTTACTGCAGAGCAGAGGACCCATGTTACTGACAAAATACTCATCAGTGATGGATGTCTGAATGTAGACCTTTAACACTTTAAAAATAAAATTGAAATACCACTTACAGCACCTTTAACTTAGCAGCTAATGCTAGCGCTAGCCCGGTGCTACCGAACGCTGAACAACACATTTTTCGGTGACCAAAATGTTCGAATTAACTTTCATGAAGTGAAAACACTGTGAAAGGGTCAACGTTCTAATGTTGTGTTCAGACCAGACGTGCATAAAATAATCTACTTGCTTAATTTGCACGAGTTTGTACGCTGTACACTTGTTTTGACTCGCTTCATTTGCGTGATTACTCGCGTTGCTCGCCGTGGAAGTTCAGATTTTTCAGCTCACACGAATGAGCGAATTCACGTCATTCATATCGCCCAACTGGAACTCGTGTCTAATAGTGTCTTTACATTGACTTTATATTAATTCACACAAATTAATTCATTTGCATCCGATGTGTACACGACATAAGAGATAAACACTGACAACACAAAAACAAGTTCACGTCTGTTTTAATGTACACAGGGCCTGTTAGCATTGCTAAAGCTTCTACACAGGGCCTGTCAGCATTGCTAAAGCTTCTACACAGGAACTGGTTAGCATTGCTAAAGCCTCTACACAGGGCCTATTAGCATTGCTAAAGCCTCTACACAGGGCCTGTTAGCATTGCTAAAGCTTCTACACAGGGACTGGTTAGCATTGCTAAAGCTTCTACACAGGGCCTGTTAGCATTGCTAAAGCCTCTACACAGGGCCTGTTAGCATTGCTAAAGCCTCTACACAGGGCC
>JAOVVB010173369.1:0-11390 GCA_028570985.1 Heterobranchus longifilis | reverse complement strand
GAATCAGAGAAACATTCAAAAAGCAAAAGCATACACACACACACACACACACACACACACACACACACACACACACAGAGCACGGGGAGAGAAGCGAGAGAGATGGGTTGAAGGAAAAGGAGGACAGGCGGAGTGTTGCGGCAGAGTAGACGAGGTCATGTAAGAACAGCAGGAGAGTTTGTTTATGCCACTGACGGGGGATAATTGGCTTTCACTCATTCATTATTTCTTGTGTTTCTGTAGTTGTCAGCCGATTGTACAACAGGTAGTTTTGGCTCTGTGAGGTGCCATAAAGCATGGTTAGCTGGCTTATGACAGTTCTGCAGAGAGTACTATAAAACACCACAAAGCACTCTGTGGCTTTACTTGGAGGTAGTTTGTTCTGCTGTTGTACACGATGTGGTGGATTAATGGTATTTTAGAGTATGATACCCGAGGGCCGCTACTGTATTAGCCGATATTTGCACTAACGCTGTCAATAGCTGGTATTTTGTGCCAATGTTCAGTATCTTAATATGTGTGGGGCCCGACTGAGGCAGATACCGATACAGATTTTTGATGGGAAAAATGAACCGATTAGCAATATGGTGCATTTTGTTGCTTATGAATTCAACTTAATTGTTATTCCTTCTTTCAAAGGTTACATACTGGTAGTCTCACTTTAAAGCTTGAGTCTATAAGACTTTCATATACTGTTTGTATAAAAAAATGGATAGTTTAGGAGGAATTTGACACACTTCTATAATAGTCTTGTAGGAAGGCACCCCACTAATATATTTTTCTGTTTGTCTGATTTAAGCAGAGAGCTGTCAGTCATCTTTGCACGATTATGGCCAAAATGATAATCACAATTATTTTGATCAATATTGAGATCACAATTATTTATTGATTTTAGGAACAAAATATTTTTATTGCACTTTCACACTGTGGTCCTTATCCACAGTAATGCTCCAGAAGAAAAATATAAACAAAATTGACCCGCCCCCCCTTGGTTACTGTTGCTAGGCCTGTCAAGCTTTCGGACCCCCAGAGAGAGATAATCCAAAGGAAATAACTAAAAAGCTCTAAGGCAATATTCTTTAATTTAATTTAGTTTAATTTTAAGCTAATGTTTAGTCATGATGACTCCCTGTAGCATCTGAAACTTTTAGCCAACTTACGTTGTTAGCAACATGTACTGGGGTTAGCATAACAAGCTAATGTTAGCGTCCGAGTTGGAAGACATACCTATGGACTTTCCGCTACGACAGTACCACAGAGAGTTGTGTGAGGAGGACGGTGTGCCGTTGCACCACCGTTGTAGGGAGTTAACGTTATGTGAATGTAAACACCTCCACCATGCTCACCGACAGCGTCACTATCTCACTCGCTGCTATCAAACAGCTGTTACACTGCTGTGAGACTTCCAGATGCACATTGACTGTTGCAGTATTTTGCCTGCAAATCCAGACTTAACCCTGAAAGCTGGCTGGCTGTTAGTTTAGGAAACGCTTGATTTGATATGCAGCAGAGTTTTCTATGATTGAGCACGCATTTTAAACGTCAATAATCGCAGACGATCGCGTTCATTTAATTGCGGGAAGCCAAAATCGCGATCGCGGTTAAAATTCGATTACTTGTGCAGCCATAGTACTACCTACTTGAAAGGAAGTCCCTCTCAAGCAAAGACTCTCTGAGCCTTACCAGACCACAACGACTTAATCGATTCATGCTTAGAGCAAACACTTAAGTATCCACCTCTGCAAACTACACTCTGTAAACATATTTCTAGATTTTTCAATATGTCTGAGCTACACCTCACATCACACATTCCAAGCGCACACAGAGATGTATGTGGCCGTGTACACACATGTAAATGAGATTAAAACGTGAGGATTACATGGCTGTCTTTTCAATTAAATTTTCAGAATCACATAATTCCTTGACTGTGGATAGCAGAGGAAGCGCGGGAAATGTCACCGGCGTGCGAGCGGCCGGTGCATTGCAGAAGTGACGGGGGACACTGTCAGCAGCAGTGACAAGCATGTGACATCAGTGATAATGTCTGAGACAGAGATCATAAGCGTGATAATGGCTGTGATTACATTAGTAAAGCTATTATGTTCTAGATGACAGATCTCATTAACATATAAACAGCCTTAAACACTGCATTCACCGTGGAAATTAACAGGCCCGCACACACACACACACACACACACACACACACGCAAAAATGCATATATGCAGGGATATAAGTGAAGGAGATTAAAGTACAAGGATTATATGATACAGATATTAACAAAAATAATGTCATTAGATATGGGGAGACACATACACATACATACAGTGTGTAGTGTGTATTTACACACACATAAACACACAACAAGACCAACGTTCATGTCCTAATCTCATTTAATTCCCCCAAAATTACCTTTTTCCCCCTCCGAGTCATTTGCGGAAATTGTGCAGACACGCACACACACATACATACCTATATTACCAACAGTGGACTATCGGTCTATTCCAACCAAGTGTGGACCTCTGTTTCTGGTCATTAAAAATAGAACATAGAATAGAAAATTTACTTCTAGGGTCTTTTCTCATAATATTACTGCAAATGTGCTTTTTTTCATTTTTTAAAAAGAAATTGCCAAAAAGGGACGAGCAATATCTACCTATCAAAGAGGGGACGTCCATAGACTGCAGTGGAAATGTCTGTACTCATTCTTTCACTTAATGAGTGTTTGTTTATCGGAAAAACTGTCTTCGTTCTAGTATTTCAACATTTCTCTGTGATACAAATATTACGAAAATAATCATGGCCACTTTCATTAAGAATACATGATTTACCTTCAAACCAGAAGCAGGCTAACTGTGCACTGTGCACTGTACACACACACACACACACACACACACACACACACACACACACACACACACACACACACGCACACCCACACACACACACACACACGTTGATAAACACACAACAACACGCATGTCAACCTAATCTAAATTTAATTCCCCCAAAATTACCTTTTTTTCCCTCTGAGTCATTTGCTGGAAATCGTGCACACGTGCACACACACGCACACACACACGCACACACACACAGTGTTTATGTTCCTGTGAATTCAGGGATGGTCTCTAATCTTTCTCTGTCTCTTCCTGCCCTTATGATAAACTGCCTGTCTAACATTGTTTTCTTATCGCACTCTGTGTGTGTGTGTGTGTGTGTGTGTGTGTGTGTGTGTGTGTGTGTATGCATGCAGGCTTGTAGCATTGGTGCGTATGGGTTTGTGCAATGTGAATGAACACCTCCTAATGGGTGTTTTTGAGAAAGACGGTGAGGGATACTGCGTGAGTGTGTGTGTGTGTGTGTGTGTGTGTGTGTGTGTGTGTGTGCGCGCACGTGTGCATGTGTGCTTGTGTGTGTTTGTTTTAGCCAGACTATGTCTCCAGAGCTCAGCTCTCAGAGCATTCGGAGGCAAACATTAACGTCACCAGATGCCTCTGTCTTTCTCCCCTCTCTCTCTGTTTTTCCCTTTCTGCCCCCCCCTCTCTCTCCATCTTTTGTCCTTCTTTCTCTAACCTGTTATCTGATAATTTGCCGTGTCTCTCTCTCTCTCTCTCTCTCTCTCTCTCCCGCTCTGATTTCACAGAATACAGGATGTAGTTAAGTGTGTTCATTCATTATCTAATTAACTAATTTACCAAGCACTAATTCTTTCTCATCAGCTAATAGTCTGCAGATTAAGTATGGACGTGTGTGTGTGGAGGGGAGGGGGTTGCTTTTTGAGTGCGTGTTAAATTATTAACCCCTCATTATCAGGTGAAAGTCAGAAGATAAAGAAAGCCCTTATCACTGGTCTAGCTAATCAGGGAATAATCATTTTTCCTTTCAAAAGGCAGCAGTGAGCAATGAGGCTTTTCTAAACACCATCATTTATGATTTTTCCTTTGTTGTGTTGGCAGCCGGAGAGACAACCTGTAGCCTTTTAGCACAACACACTCCTGTGAAATAATTGCCATGACACATTTTAATGTTAGGAGTACAGTGTCATTGTTACTCATTTCCCCCAGTGATTCACGTCATGCCTTTTTTTTTTCTTCTTTTTTTGTGTCGGAGCAGTTTTGGAAGTCACCGGGCCCGCTGCCACATGTCAACACCCTTCAGGCAGACATGTGAGTTACACATCAAAGGCAGAGCGGAAAGAAATCTTGAAATCTGATGATAGGAAGCAGCCCTCTGTAGCGTCAAAACATCACCACTGCTGGGTGTAATCAGAGTTCATTGAGAGAATATGAGGAAATCAGGGAGAAGGCAGAGGATACCGTGAAAGAGTCCAAAGAAAATAGCAAAAGTGATGGTAATTTATCAGTAAGTATTGGTAATTAAATAAATAGCTAAAACATCTGTTTTTGATCTATACAAATACGTGTTCTGCACACTGATCATGTATCCATAGACCCTTTCACACGTGCACTGCAACCCTGAACTTATCTAGACCAGTGGTTCCCAACCTGGGGGTCCCGACCCCCACTAGAGTCGCCAAAGCTTCACAGGGGGTCGCGAGGTTTTCTTGATTTTAAGAGGTGTAAGACAACTTCTTTTAAAATGCATACTGTTGGCCAGTATCTCCGCATTTCATTCATTTCTGCGAAGAAACTAAATGAAATAGAAAAAAGTTTTTAAAAAAAGTTTGGATTATTATTCAAACTATTAACTTTAAAAAAAACTTGCAGGATAAAGGCACTGTTAAGCATGTATGATTGTTAAAAAGAGAATTGTATGAAAAGTTCTGGAAAATAACGGGACACGTATATTCACAATGTTTTATACAAACTTCCTGCCATTATTGCGTTCACTATTTGGATTATTTATATATCAGCTGTTCTGTTCTGTTATTGCTATGCATTGAATATAATATGAAATATCCATAAAATATGTCACTAAAGCTGCAGATATACTTGCTGTTTAACCACCCGTTCGCGTATACATCGCGTTGCATTCATTTCTGAGTACGTACACAATGAACAGACAAAACGGACGCAGGATATTCGAGGCAGCGTCATGCATTTGCGTAGTTAAAAGCAAGTACATCTCTGGCTTTAGTCAGGGGTCATCAGTTTACTCACTGATAGAAAAGGGGTCCCTTAAGGAAAAAGGTTGGGAACCACTGACTTAGATGGCCTGCGGTAACGTGTAGACCTACACAACATAAGCTAGCAAGCTAACGTTGAGTGCAGGAGAATGTGTGTCTTGCTTGCCAACAGTGCAGTCTCAGTCCAGTTGCGGAACTATTTGTGTTGGCGGAACAAAATAAATGACTAAATAAACAAGCAAATCATAATCTGCTGCCACTTATTACTGTTAATAAATAGAGCTCGTAGAACTGTTGTATAAAAGCAATATCACACTGGAGGTTGTGATGATCTTCTATGACACAGCAGTGATGATATTCGGCACAACATCACTCCCTCTCGTGTGATATTTTTTAAATGTCATGTTTTGCCTAAAACTCAATGATATTCAGTTTAATAAGATATAAAACAGAGAAAAGTAGGAAATGTCCATATTTGAGAGGCTGAAAACAGCATGTTCTGCCATTTTCGCATAAAAAAAAAGGTTATCAACATTATGTCCCGATTATTTTTCTGTCAATCGACTTATCCATGCAGCTCTAATTACCAAACATATAGGCTATTGCATGGTATCCAGTGGATTCAAATCTAGGGTCCATGGACCATCCAGGTACCATTGGATCCCTAGGGGGAAAAAAGTTATATGGAAGAAAATTTGCATCACAATATCATCAGAACTGATATGAATCAAGTTTAGGCTCTTTGTAAAAGCTGCTATGCCTCTCCGTGCGAATTTACGCACACAATCCAATGTGACGACACAAAAACACACAAATATGACAAAACAATATGTTTGTACATTGCTCAACGTGCCTCACAGGGAACGCACACGCGCCAAGAAATGTGCGCACAAGCGTCATGTTCAATTACAGTCTCGCACTTTCTCTCCCTCTCTGTTTCACACAATCTACTTCCCCCCCCCACACACCCACACACGCACACACACGCAAACACACACACACAGGGACGCCCACTGTCTCTCACACATTGTGCTTTTGGTTTCACCTCTTTTATCCTGAACTTTGACGCTGATCTCCACCAGAGGCTCAGTCTCTCGGTCCAGTCTCCGTGATATGACTATATCCCCGGTGTCCCGGCTCACGCTGACCGGTGAGCTCTCCAAGTCGGGCTCCATGAGCTCAAACGCTGCCGCCGGAAACCTGACCGGGTTCAGGTTCATCACCACTGAACCGATCCCTGCATCCTCGGACACGTTGATGAAAATGGGGCTGTCTGATTCCTGTACCGACCTGGACTTTCGCGCTGCTACTTTAATTTGCGATTTCCGTTTACCCGGTTGGGGGTTCGGCGAGGGCGCCACGGGCCACTGCCGTGGATTGATCTCCACAGCTACGCTCTGGCTCGTGCGAGGTGGCCACCCGCGGTCCCGGGCAAACACTTTAAACTTAATCGGTTCATCCAGACCGAGGATGGAGTCCACCAGGAGGATGTCTCCGGTTTTGGGCACCGCGTAGAAACTCCCGTTTTTGGGCATGGCGAAGTAGATGACCTCCGCGTTCTTGCCGCTGTCATCGTCCCGCGCGGTCACCGTGTAGATCGCCGTGCGGAGCGCAGTGGCATCATCCAGGCTCAGTTTCACATCGGTACCGGGGAAGGTGGGCTGGTGGTCGTTGGTGTCCAGGACGTCCACCTTGATGGACGCCACCTCAGCGACAACCGGAGACTCCTCTTTCACTTCCCGGGAGAGTCCCGCGCATTGCCCGCAACACAAACCAAGATTTAGCGCGTATTCAGCCCGCTCCTCCCGGTCCAGAACCCCAGACGTCTTCAATAAAATGTGTCCACGTTTGTGGTGCGCAAAGACACGGAAATTATCGCTCCCGTCTCCCATGAGTTTAAAGTGCGCTGAAAATTCCCCGGTGCCGCACAGCCTCTGCGAGTTGAGCCGCTTCAACGGGACGCTCAGTCCGTTGACCCGCGAGCCCGGAGACGAGTTCTCAAACACATGCCCGTGAAAGAACGGCACCTGCTCCACGGTCCCGTTCCCGTGTGCGCACGAAACCACAAAAGGTAAAAACGCGACCCAAATCATGACTGGATATCTCATTGGCTCCACTGCAACTAAACCACTCGTGCCACGCCGAAATCCATGGGTGCACTCCTCGTTCTTTGGGGTTATTTCTCCTCTTTGCCTTTATGATCCAAAACTTCCATTAAACTGGGACGCAGATGCGTGTTGGCACCATACTTCATCTCGACGCGGGAGAACTTTGTGTGTTTGTGCTGTGCGTCTTCCTCTCCTCTCCTGCTCTCTCCTCTGTCTGCTGTCTCACCAGCAGCGCTGTCTGTCTGTGCGCGTCCCAGGGAAAAAAAAATCCTTCTTCTACAGCTCGAGTGCGCGCTTACCTCCGTTCCCTTCCTCGCTCTCTTTTTTTGTGCGTTGTTTCCGAGCGATCTCACACGGGGATCACACTTAATCCGTCTTTCGTTTGAGTTGCTGCAAACTGTGCGCAGCCACACTTGCTTTTAACATGGATCAGACCTCTTATTATAAGGAAATTAGTCTTCTTTGCCACTCAGATGTAGGAGTGAGACGCGGTTCATCACACAGGAGCGACTGTTTTACGCATGCATTGCCAGAAGCACCCAGCGCAATGCATCTGAGTGATGCGGCGGTAGCGGATTCTCTTATCGGAAATGAAGTTCTCAGCAAAGGAGCTGCGAGTCGAATCAACTCGTGCGCACCCACAATGCCACAGCTAACAGCGTGCAATTGTGTGCGCGCGCGTGCGTGTCTGTTTGTGTGTGTCAGGGAAACAACCCGACCTCCCTTCTCCCAGTGATCAATGTCCAGTCTTGCACGTCCAGATCCATCACTCCTCTTTCCAATAACACGTCAGTCCATTGGATTAAAATAATGTAAAAATCGATCATTTTAAAACGCCTCCAAGGGGGCAAAGAGAAAATAAAGGCTCCAGCTCCAGGCAAGGACTCCAGAGCTGTCTTTATGTCGCAGAGAAAGTGCTCTGTTTGAACGTGTTCATCACCCACTGTTTTTTTTTTTTTTGTTTCTTATGGAGCTTTTGGTCTCCAGGGGTCTGTGAAAGTCACAGGCAGGTCCCGGCAAAATGAAGAACAGTCTTGAATTTAATAAAACAGATATCCCTCTTTCATATATCAGCTTTGTATCTCCTCCCCACATGTAGAGTTTAATATAAAATCCTCAAAATATTTCCATGTGGATCCCTGCTAATTAATCTGAGACCTGTTTTCACCTTCTTAAACATCACATTCAACGACTTTTCAAGGACTTTCCAGGCCCATTTCAGCAAGATTCAAGGAAACAACATGGCATAGTTTGAGACACAGCAAGATTAATGATGCTGCGTTCACATGGAGTCAGACAGGCGGTAAACGGCAAACCAGGTATCATTTTAGTGGACGAGAGCAGGACGGTAAAATTAGGTGATGGTAATGGTCGATGGCCAAAGTTGAAATATTTTAACTTTTTGCCATTCTTCACAGTATTTATAACTGGATGTTACGTTGTTCCCTCACACAAGGAGAAATGAAACCCTACCGAGATATTACAAGAAGCTACATGCTAGAATAATTACAGTAAAAATACACGCAAAATAATTTAATTTAATGTATTTTATTTTATTCTTTGCAAACAATATGACATCACCATGGCAACATATCGTCATGCATGTTTCGATTTGCCTGTTTGTTTTTCCTGTGCCATCCAAAAGGTGTTGTCTGTCTGCCGTCTGCCTGAATCCATGTGAATGGAGCATTGCTGTTACAACACTGAGGATTTTTATAATGAGAACCAGGTCCACAGGAAGTGCACCGACCGTTGAAGCCAATTTGACATAGTGGAGAAACGGTGGTATTATAACTATGGTGGCCGTCACGTGATGCCATGGGGCCCAAAAATACTTTTCCCCATTGACTTACATGGCGAAAGAGACATCTATAAATCTGTGGATACATTTCTTTCGGCATCACGACCCCTGCAAAATGACTCGTTTCACTATCAGGATTAGACCCGTTTGGTTTGATAACATTTCGAAAGTCTAGAAGAGCCGCAAGACTGAATGATTTCATCCCCATTCAAGTTAGCCGGAGCGCTAAACCGGCTGTAGCATCGTTCATCCAGGGATTTTTAGAAGCAGCAGTGAGGCCAGTGAGCAGCTTTCATAGGAATGAACGGAGTTCCGCCTCGAACGCTGTATCCAGGTTTTATTATACATCCATGATGAGAACTAGCAGGTTGGTGTGTGAAACAATAACGCAACTGCAGGAGACACACATGCAGACAGCAGAACAGAGTCTATTTACTAATGTCAAGTAAGAAAAAATATAACTTCAATTCATATTCTGTAAAATCAAGCACTTTTAATGACCCATGTCTATTTAAGTCTATTTTCAAAAACTTTCAATGCCTAGACATTTTTCCCCTCAAATTCACAATCTTTCAAGGATTTCAAGGACCCTTGGGAATCATGTGTTTGTGGATCCAAAGCATGCTGCATGGTCATTATCTCATCCACAGCACCAGTTCTCCAGTGTGCTTTTTGTACTCTTGTGCTGTTTGAACTCCTACTCACTAAAACACTGCAACCTGTGCAGTTTTAAAAAGTTTAAAATCAGCAGTCCTTCGATAACACAAGTTTCAGGCTTTATATACCAAAACTGTGTTCTTATATTCAGTCAAAGGTTGGCTTTGTGTGGGACTGAATTTTCCATCAGCGTTTAGCATAACATTTAAAATCAGGATGTGAAGGTGAGTTCACTCTGCAGTCTTTCATAAGTGAATGCAACAGTTTTGATGCAGGGATAAATACAACTGGGAAATCATGTCCCCATCCTATTACTCATTTAAGTGGAATGTTAAAAAAAAGGCTAATTTAAAACCAAAAAATCAGGAAAAAGGGACTGCCGATGAAAACTAACCTTAGCTAACTTGGGTACATTTACATTTCTTGGAATGTTGATTAATGTACACTGTCACATTTTTCTCAAATAAACAAATATATAAAATTAAATAAAATTAACTGCATATTATATACAATATTCACAATATTTTTCATATTTTTTGTAACAATATTTTACAATATTGTTACAGTATTTGTTCATACAATTAAACTGCCAGTGTTTAGGTTAGTTTGGTCAAGTTTGCATTTACACATTATCCTACTTTTATCTAATGCTTCGACATTTCTGCTCACACTCAGTTAAGTTACAGCTCACTCAAAGATGTATAGTAGGCCTATCTATCTATCTATCTATCTATCTATCTATCTATCGATCGATCGATCGATCGATCGATCTATATTAATTGAACTACAAGAAATGCTCTTCATATGAGTGACCACGCTGAACTAATATCACCACTAATTACTCATTATCTTAGCCCACAGACAGATGTTATCAGCTTGCTTAAAAATACATGACAATATTATAGTTTTTAATTAGTTTTTTAGTTTTAAATTAACACTAATTAAACCCCATTTAAATTACACCATGTAGACACAATTTAAAGTTAGATATTCAGTTTAATTAGTACATTTGTGGATTTGTTGTGATGTAATGCCTGATAAAAATCATAATGTCTTACAGTGCTCTCTTTTTTTTTCTTAGGTACAGTGATAATTGTAGAAAGGCTTCACTGGAGGAAAGGAACTAAATACTAAATGTACTTAGTTACTCAAGTACTGTACTTAAGTACAACTTTGAGGTACTTCTACTTTACTTGATTTTACTGCACTACATCTACAACTATCAAGCACAGAGGTCTTTTGTGTTTCCTTAGCATCCCAGTGGCAGGAAATATGACCCACAGGAGTGTTTCTCATACCTAAACGTTGTGGTTGTGGTTTTAAACTTGTCTCTAACGTTGTTAAAGGCTCGCAGTTTGGTGAGGCAACAAAACTACTTGGTTAGGTTTAGAAAAAGATCATAGTTTGGGTTAAAAATTTGTTACGTTACTTAATTTCCTTTTATTTTCAAACGGGACAGGAACACCGGCCTCCTGGGTCAAAGTCCTGTGTTGGACCCATACACCACCTCTCCTGCCCACCCTACACTGACTCACACTCTTAGTACTACATTACACTGCTTTTCTCCTGTCATGATTACCACAGCCACCACTGCAGCTACCACTGCTGCTTGCGGCATGGTGGTGTAGTGGTTAGCACTGTCGCCTCACAGCAAGAAGGTTCTAGGTTCAAATCCTGCCTGGGACAAGGACTGGGGCCTTTCTGTGTGGAGTTTGCATGTTCTCCCCGTGCTTGCGTGGG
>JAOVVB010173358.1:0-11390 GCA_028570985.1 Heterobranchus longifilis | reverse complement strand
GGTCTCTGGCTACTAGCCTGTTTAGCAATTAGTCTGTTTAGCTACTAGCTAGCTTAGCAGCTAATGTGCATAATAGCCAAGCCTGTCTTGTGTGTTTAGCCCCTTGCATGTATAGTCCCCTGTGTTTAGTCCTCTAGTCTGTTTAGTGTGTCTTGTCTTGTCCGTTTTGTGTCCCATGTCTGTACTGTATATTAGGTTGTGTAATCCCTTGTCTGTGTATTAGTTGATTATTAGTTTTGTTTATAGTATGCTCCCAGATAAAGCCAACTTCCTTTGGTCATTTTTATTTGGTTTTATTATTAATAATAATTAATTTTAATAATTTATTACACCATCCTCCTCTGCGTCTATGCCTCAACACCATGCCCACAGTCCAACAGCTAACAGTACATGACACATACTTTTATATTATTATTATTGAAATCTACTTTTCTCTTTGAACCTGGGACTTTCCGAACCGTAGTCCAATGCCTTAATCACTTACCACTGAGTAAGAGCAGAAATTTTTAAAACCGTGTTTTCAGGAGCCATTTAATCGTGGGCCCAGTTGATGAATGGTGAAAAGTTTTAAGTTTCTCTCCCCACACTTCTCTGGCAGTTCCTTTCACACTGAAGCAGTGATGCAGGGTTTTATGTGGATGGACTTGGAACTGGGTAGGAGCATGGGGCTAGAGTTGGCCATAAGGCTGAAACTGGGTAAGGGTATTGGAACAGTTCTTGGCACTGTGACTAGTCCAGGACTGGAACAAGGACTGCACCATCCACTAATGACCGCAGGTTTGGGTAGGTGCTCAGCTGATGCTACGGCTCAGAACAAGAGAGGCATCTTCATTGGCTTTGGTTTAAAGTCTGATGAGCACACACTTCCCCTTAGCCAGATGCAAGGCCAGCTACAATGGTTTTTGACACCAAGCAGCAGGGGGAATCATGATGTCCTCCTACCCTGTATTTGGAGCAGTTGCTATGCACCCTAGTTTGCTTCACATGATGTCAAGGAGGTTGAAAGTTGGCTGCAGGCTGCATCCTCAAAACAAGGCAGAGGCACCAGTATGGTGCTCTTAAAGCTAGGGATGTGAGAAAACATGACATTAGTGAATCTGGAGTGTGGAGCACACACAATGTTAACAAGACTCGGGTGTGGGCCTCCGAGTAGCGCTGTTATAAACTGCTCGCCCTATCATCGCGATTTCCACAGGGTGATGCTGTAATCTCTCGCAGCCAGAGGCCTAGAGGGAGATGATTGGCTGAGCTCTCTCAGAGGAGAGGGATGAGAGGTGCTCTCACATGATGGTCTTCGGTCCTCCTGACTGAGTGGTAGTAGCCTTAATGTGGGAGCACCCTAGTGACGGGGAGGAATTGGATATGACTAAATTAGCAAGAAAATTGGGAAAAAATCCAGAATAAAAAATGTAATTAAACAAGACTGGGGGTGTGCCACAGGCATGACACTTTGGTAACCTGGCAAGGGTACCATCGTGACAATTTTGAAGCTAGATTGTGCGGCGAAGCTATGGTGTGAAGCAGAGTCATGTTCTTTAAGCCAGGAGGCAAAGTGAACATGATGTCCCTGATGCCCTGGGTTCCCTGAGAGGGTTCAGGGAGGGCTGCTTTCACAATAGGCAGGATTGATTCTTACTGTTGCCGAATACGATTGCTCCTGCATCCCTTCAGTGCAGTCTAGAGAAGTGTATTTCAGGCATGGAATCGTCAAAACTTGGCTGAAGCACCAGCATGGTGCTCTCAAAGCTGTGGTATTATGCTATTAGTGAGGCAAGGGTGACACTTTGGAAACCTGGCAGGTTTTATCCACTAAGCCAAAAAGGTTGTCAGTCTTGCATTCTGGTAGAAAAGAGCCTGGAAAATATGGCATAATTTGAGATTACCATAGTAAATATGATGAGGTTGAAACTAAAGGCAAAATCAATGCAGGACAAAGGAACACTAGTGAAGACCATGGTTATATCATATTTTTTTTCCAAACTTGGAAATGTCTCCATGTATCTTCTCAGTAATAATAATTAAAAAAAACTTTCCTTATGTTCTTTTGTAAAGCCTTTATTTTGCTCATGATGTGCATTCTTGAGTTTGAAAGCAAATGTTCACAGCTGAGGTCGATCAGCAGTGCCGATATCTCCATTACAGAAACATTGACCTCTGCCCCAGTGGAGTCGCTTTATTCCCTCCATTCCTTCTGTTCATGATCGGGGGTCACGGTGCGATCAATACCCAGCACCTCTTCCAGTAATTGCACTGTAAATATGAACCGAGTTAAAAAAAACAAGCATAATAATAATAATAAAAACACTATCCAGGGTTAATTAATGTCGGAATGCAAATGTGAAGCAGGCGTCCAACACATTTCTGAGTACTCTCATCTCCAAGGATGCGCTGATTCTCTTTCAATGGAAAACGTGACAAGAGGTAATTTATTAAAGTCACTACTCAGCTCCTTCCAGAGCTCCTTACTGCCTCCTTCTTCATGAGCCCTTGCTGTCTATTGGGACCTGACATGTTCTTCTGTCTTTTCATGTAATTCAGACCTGATGCCAGCTTTTAAGTGCAAATATCAATCCTCAACTTTTGCAAATCCATAAATCTCTGGATGATATGACAAAAATATATCATGATGTTTAAGTTTGTTAAGGAACTTCCATCAATACAGTCTTGGAGCATTACATCAACCCAGACACAAGAGGGTGTGGTTTTAGTGATGATTTTATTTAACAGATAAATTGACCTTTGAAAAACAGGACAAAAAGTACCTTTTAATAGAAAATCAATTCATAATCATTAAGAACATGTTAATTAATATTCTAAAAATATTTCTAGATATCTTGATATTGTGGTATAAATTTTATATCACCAGATCACCCAGCCCTAGTGCTAGCTCTACATAAATGTCATCATACAATTAGAATATTAATAAAAAAGAAAATAAAAAAAGGATAAAATCCTGATAAAGGAGTGATGCTGAACTTCTAAAAGTACCAAGTCTTGTGATGCTGTTTGTTTGCACCAGTGTTGTGTAGCACTGTGTTATTGCCTCTGTAATCTTGGTAAGTAAGCGGTAAAGCTATTTAGTATTTAGGTTGGCTGCAAATTCCTCATAATCCTGCTGCACTTCCTGTGGCAAAGGCAACCAGGATGCTAGCACATCTCCAATAAAGTGTATGGGATGAATTGTGGCAAGATTTAGTTGCTGCCCTTGCACACACTCTTTAACTGCTAACTCCAATCTAGTTTTTTGACAGGGAGAAACTTTCCGTGTCCTTATTATATCTTCATGGAAATATGGTGGTAATTCCATTTTGTAATGCACCACAGGCTTTATTATTGTGTCTTGTTGCTTTGCGCTGCGTGCACCGCCATTATCAGTGAGAACGTCGTTCTCTTCAGCACCATCCACTAATGACCGCAGTGACACGTTTAGAGTTCCGTCCAACTTATAACTTTAGCGAAAGAATATCCAGGCTGCTTCGTACTTCAGGCACTGTCCGTGTAATTGTGTGAAAGTCCAAAGCTCACACAGAGCATGTGTAGACTGCAGCCATTTTTTCGCGGAGAGAAACCAAGTTGAATGCCTTGGCTAATTAGTCGGAAGATGAAGCAAAACCACAGCTGTAACCCAGATTTCTTGAACCATTTTAGTGTACTCCAGTCTTTCTGGGCTGTGGGTAATAAGCAGGCTACAGTTTAGTTGCAACTATCCTCTTTAATCACACCAACACAGCAAGACAATAAATGAGCAACTGTTTTTACTCACTCTCTCCTGTACTGTATGATACAGTTTTAAGTGTGAGACGGTGGAAGTGTGAGTTACACTTAAAACTGTTTCACATGAAACCAGGGCAAATAACAACTAAGTTGCTCTTACCACAAAGGAAACACAATTAGCAAATTAAATGTTACACATAGATATATAATTTTTTAAAATATTATTTAATAATACTCAATTCCCAATTAACGTACATAAGCAAATAAATAAATACCATAACAGAGAACTGCATAGCATAATAAATAACATAAATCAATACAGTAGAATTAATCAAAATAGTAGTATATTGTATATACTGTAGGAACTAAGGTTACAGTACCATTGGTTTATACAGCAGGGGTCAAAAGTCAGGAATGTTCTGATTAGGGCCCAAACACTATGATATTAGCCCTATCACGTCATAGTGTTTTTTTTCCATCATCCGAGACTCCGAAATTCATGAAAATTGACAGATAGGTTGGAATCTGCTGCCATTAGTATGCCTGAGGGTTTAGCCCCAGGTGTGGCATGGGGCCCTTACATGAGATTTTGCTGCATAGCTCATATGTTTACATTTAGGCATTTGGCAGACACTTTTATCCAGAGCAACTTACAAAAGTGCTTTGAAGCTTATACACACACACACACGAAACCCTGTGCACATTTAGAGCTCATTGAGCTAAACAGTTTTGCATTACATGTCATGGACTATACTCAACAGGAAGTTATTTAATTTGAGTCATTTGGAGAATGCACCCAATGTATTTTGATGTACTTCTCCTAGGAGATTATACGGCCACCAACAAACCGGGCCTATGTGATCTCAGTACATTCAGGATGCAAAAGTGCTGAGGGATTTTTGATATCTTAAATGGGTCAGCCATGATGATGCCTTAAACTTATGCTAAAAAGTAAATAATGTTGTGTGTGACATTATATTAAGTGACATCACATTTGAGTGACATCACACTGGGTAGCATCATAACGTGATGTTTTTTCATCCGTGGCTTTATGGAGGTGGAATAAAACTTTAAACATAAAATTTTAGATATTCTACAATTATGTCATAACATAAAAGGTACAGTATGTCCCCTTTAAATGCATGTTAACATGCTCAAAAGTCACCCAGGAGGTGCTTGGGTCTGCTCATCATTGCTTGCAACTATATTTTTATTTTGAGTTCTTAATGTGTGAACCTGAAATGTATTAGTAATTAAACTCCTAATAAAGCACTATTAATTCATTATTCGCTTTAATGTATTTTATTTTACTTTCAATAAAATAAAAACTCTGAATAAACCCAGATTTTTTTGCGCACCATAGTAATGGTCTTTAGTCGTTAGAGGATCTTCATGGTTTCGCTGACTCTTTTTCTTTTCTCTTACATTGTCTAAGTCTTTTAGAGTGTTTTTTACTTGAGACAGCCGCGACACAAAACCTTTTCAAAGCCTCAAACCACAAACAGAGTTTTAATCGATATCAGGACTCCTGTTTAGCTGAAGATGATTCCAGGCTTCCAGTTGGAGGTGATTTTAAAAGCCTCCCCTGCTATGTGCAGGTTTAGACTCTGTAAAGCGTAAAGTGTGTTTCACCTCATTTATTTCTCACCAATCAATATTTCCTCTTTTTAAAACACTCCACACGAAAAAAGGCCGAATCCCTTCTTCAGTTTCCTTTAAGTCCTAATGATTCCCAAAAGTTCATGCTCTTTTAGAGAAGCATTTTCCAAAACCAGCTTTAAATATATATATATTTTTCATTTTAAACAAAAGTGAATGTAAAAACAGAAAAGTTTTGAATACTGTTTGGTCAGAAAGTATTGCTTAATTTTTTAAGCAATCCAGCAGCTTTTACAGGAGTACTGACATCGCAGGATTATATTTATGTCAGCGTTGCTATAGTATTAGCTCGTTTACAGAAACACTAATAATATTAATAATATTATATGGTTAGGTTTCCAGTGTCAGTGCTATATTGTTTTTTTTTAGCTTTAGATTTCCAAGTACAGATGAGATTACATTTTGTATTTCTTTGTAACATGACAACCTGAAACTTAATTTCTTTGCCTTATTACATTTACATTTGGCAGATGCCCTCATCCAGAGCAACTTACATTTTATTTCATTTTTTATATCTGAGCAATTGAGGGCCCAACAGTGGCAATTGAGCTACTCCTGTCCTATTATCAAGAGACACAGTTACAAAAACATTCTACTGAAACTTAATATGATTCTGTAAAAGCTCTGCTTAGAGCTGCATCTTGTGTAGAATCTTTACTCAGTTCAACAGAACTCTACACACCTGCAATAGAACCTTGTAGACCCTCTGTTGTGAGGTTGATGTTCTACAGAATCTTGGCTTAGTTTTACAGACACGTCTTATTGACCACGTCCGAGATCACACATAAAGGGGGTACAAATGAGCTCATTAGATCTGAAAATTTCTGCCCACAAAGGTTTTGGTATTTAGCGTACGAGTTTGATTAGTTGCATTATAACACTATTGATATAAAACATTGGAGATAAAAGCTACAGAGACTTGTCCTCTCCCTCTCACGTTTCATTTTTAAGACCGAGTCCAAACTGCCTGTAATTAGCGTATTGTCTACTTTATTTGTCCCCGAGCGTGAATGAAAGAGCACATTGATTAAAAAGCCAGATTGCTAAACTCTTCCTTCACATAAAATGTGACCGGCGTTTGTGTGATCACTGTGTGACTTTCAACAAGCACTCTCTTTAATCATAAGCGCTTTTAAAAACATGTTTCCAATTCTAATTCAGCAATTAGCAGCGAAACACAAGTCGCAGCAATCATAATGCTGAGCCACTCGCATTAAATAGAAAATTTATTATTGAGTGTTTTTATTAAGCTTCATAATTTACATCATTTGTTTTGGGTTGGTTTGCTTATCTATGAAGAACATTTCTAATTAATGTTTCATTAGCAAGAAATGCTCTGTTCGACACACTGTGTGTGTTTGTGTGTGTGTTTAAAGCTTTTCCTTTTTAATTTCCCCGTCTCTTGCAGATCTTCCTTTGGTAAACCTCTCTGTGGAGCCACAGCCGATTCTGGAAGGAAACCTGGTGAAGTTTTACTGCTCAGCCAAGGCCAACCCACCCGTCACTCAGTACAGGTACCGAAACACCTCACCACTGCCTTTGACTTTTCTCTACAGGATCAGGTTTGAGCAAACCTGACAGTGTACGTGGTGGAAAGATGTTAATGAACTTAACAACCCAATTTACAGAGGCAAATCAAAAATATAATTTTACCCCCAACAGAGGCATTTTTGGTTCCAGAGTCAGCATGATCAAATTTACACGTGCTGTACAAGGCAAATGAAGCTGAAATAAACATACTGTAAAGCTATCACATGTCTTTAGATCTACACAAGTAGCAGCCTGGGAAATCTCTCTACTGTATACATTTTTCCTGAGCCTCAGTCATAAATCTTTGAGTTGTGTGTAAATGTTTGCAGAAGACAAACCGAACTAAAAAATTTATGCTGGATTTATAAAAGTTTGCTATTATACAGCACAGAACTGATGTAATGTGGTGTATTCGTCATTCAGCTCCGGTCCTCGACAGGGAATTATTCAGATCCTGCTTAAACACTCACTCACTCATCATCTTTACCGCTTCATCCTGTATTCAGGGTCACGGGGGCTTATCCCAGGAGACGTAGGGCAAGAGGCAGGGTAGACCCTGGACAGGATGCCCATCCATCTCAGAGCACACACACTCATTCACACACCACAGACAATTTGAGAATGCATAATTAGCCTAATCTGCAGGTCTTTGGACTGTGGGAGAAAACCAGAGTACCCAGAGGAATCCCACCAAGCAAGGGGAGAACATGCAAACTCCATGCACACAGGGACAGGAATTGAATCTGGCCGGGAATCAAACTAAGACCCTGGAGGTGTAAGGCAACAGTGCTAACCACTACACCACCATGCTGCCCCTGCTTAAACATTGTTTTAATAATATAAAAAACCTGCTACTGCATTTAATTCCAGCACAGAGGCTAAATAAATAATGAATGGCAGGAGAAACACTTCTGATACATGGTGTGTGCAAAAGGGATTAGAAAGCAGAGAAGCAAAAAGTAGTATTGAAGAAAGATTTCATTCGCTACCCAATGTGATATTCATGCACATTTCTGCTTACATAAGTATTTGAACAGGTTTGGAGTGTGGCGCGAGGATGGCGTCCTGCATCATCACGCCTTTCATATGTAAAACATGTCCAGACAAAACTTGTTTATGTAGATTAGCGATATGTTAGCGTGATTGTAGGAAATAATGCTAATAGAGCACGGCGGTCAGGAGGGACGCAGGAGCCGTCTGTTGAAGACTCACAACTGGGTGTGTGAACCACATGTCGCACCAGGCGCAGAGTTTCACAGGAAGGATGCAGGAGCCACCTGTGGGAGACTCACAAGTGGGTGTTTGAACCACATGTCACTCCTAAAGCATGTGCTGCTACGGTACACTCATCTACACCAAGCACAAGCTATTGCGATCCAGCTGCCGACGAGGAAAAGGTGCTGGATTTGTCATCGAGGCCCCTGTGCCCAGTTGGGGTAAGCCACCCAAATGTCAGTATTCGCAAGGGCTCTTGCTGAGGCCGTGCCAAAAGATGGCTGGACGAGGCCAGCTGGGCACTTCAGCGAATGGAGAAGTTAAACCCTTCTGTAATGCAGTACCCCACTCGGGAATGGTAGAAAGGTGAACCTGCAATGCTGATGATGCACCATCTTAAGCATTGTTGATGCACCATCTTAGGCATGCACCAGTTTATGCCTGTTATGCACACAACGCTGTTGATGAACCGGTTTAAGCTTGCTATGCATGCTACGCTGTTGATGCCCCAAGCCCATGCATGTATTTCCTCCCTTCTTCCTGTCTCAGCTTCTTTCACGATTGCTGCCTCTGTATCCACTTGAGCTCACAGTAGAAAAGCGGAAGGACAGGTCAAAAAGTGCCGCCCTGTCACATGCTCGAGCTCAGCATCTAACTAATTCAGCAAAATTATTTGTCTTTTTGTCAGTGACTTCTCTCCTCTGAATCATCTTCCAGACAGTAGAAGTGTAAATAGATTGTGTTGAGAATGCTCTTGAGAATGCTGGTTTTGTAAATGTCTTAAAGTACAGGGAGTACAGATGTCCTATGCAGTTTTAAACCTGCTGCAGAGCTTTCCTTTCCTGAGCAGTGCAATTCGCAAACCACACTGTAATTGATCTGATGATTACACTTTAGACTGTACATTTGTAAAAGTCTCTGAGGATTTTGGTTGACATACCAAATTTCTTCAACCTTCTTAAGAAATACCAACATTGCTGGGATTTCTTCAGAAGTTGTTGAGTATCGTGGCACCATGTGAGGTCCTCGCTGATGTTTAATTCCAAGGAATTTAAAAGTTTTTACCCTCTCCACCTCAGTACCACCAGTGTAAATTGGGGTATGTGGTTCCTGTCTCCTCCCCATAGGATAAATAATCATCTCCTTGCTCTTATCTACATTTAAGGAGAGACACCAGGCCATCAGTCCTGCCAACTCTTTTCTGTAAGATGTTTCCTCTCCTCCATAGATCAGTTCAATGACATCTGCAACCCTTACGATCCTGGGAGGTCACACAGTCATGTGTGAAGAGGGTGTACAGCAGTGGGCTCAGAACACAGCCTAGGGGTGTCCCTGTGCTCAAAGTTCTAATACCAGATGTTCGGTGCCCTATCCTGACTGACTGAGGCCAATTTTAAGGAAATTGAGTTACAGGGAGAGGGTAAGACAGTCCAAGAGTAAGGAGCTTTTCTGAGAGTCTGTTTGGGATGACTCCAGCCTCCTCTGCCGATAGTTCGTAATGTGCTTCAGGCCTTTCCACATGTGCCACAGGAAGGCCTTACATAATGTTTAGGGGTGTGTTTATGAGAATGTTTGACCATTTTTCCAGAAGCGCATTTGTGAGGCCAGACACTGATGTTGGATGAGACAGCCTGGCTCGCAGTCTCCGCTTTAATCCATCCGAAAGGTGTTCTATCAGGTTGAGGTCAGTCAAGTTCTTCCACACCAAATGTACTTATCCATGTCTTTATTGACCTTGCTTTGTGCACTGGTATGCAACCATGTTGGAACAGGAAGGGCCACCCTCAAACTGTTCCCACAAAGTTGGGAGCATGAACTTGTCCAAAATGTCTTGGTATGCTCAAGCATTAAGAGATCCTTTCACTGGAACTAAGGGGCCAAGCCCAACTTTTGACAAACACACCTCATCATATTCCCCTCTCCACCAAACTTTACACTTGGCCCAATGCAGTCGGACAAGCACCATTATCCTTGGCAACCATCAAACCCAGACCCAACCCAGACTGCCTGACAGAGATGCGTGATTTGTCACTTCAGAGAATATATCTCACCTGCACGCAGCTGCTCGGCCATAGAAACCCATTCCATGAAGCTGTCTACACACTGTTCCTGAGCTAATCTGAAGACTGCATGAGGTTTGGAGATCTGTAGCTGTTGACCCTGAAGAAAGTTGGCGACCTCTGTGCACTATGCGTCTCGGCATTCTCTGACCCCTCTCTGTGATTTTAGGTGGCCTACCTCTTCTTGGCCAAATTGTTGTCATTTCCAATTGCTTCCATTTTGTTATAATGCCACTAGCAGTTGATTGTGGAATATTTAGTAGTGAGGAAATTTCACAATTGCACTTTTTGCATAAGTGGCATCCTTTCACAGTACCGTGCTGGAATTCACTAAGCTTCTGAGAGCGACCCATGCTTTCATAAATGTTGGTAGAAATGGTCTGCATGCCTAGTTTCTTGGTTTTATACTCCTGAATCCATGAAAGTAATTGGTATGCCTGAATTAAATGTTTTGAATTGGTGAATAAATACTTTTAGCAATATAGTATACATTTTTATGTCTTGTAGGGATGATGTTCTCTGTGCATGTGCTAATGTAGCCAGTCACAGCTGTAATGTAGTCATTTAAACACATCCCATTTGGTACTCTCAAAGCAGTCTACAATTATCAATGTTAGTCACATGATCAGACTCCAACAAAATTTAACAGCTAGCAAAAACACCACATTAAACTCCCTTGGTAGATGGAAGGGTTTACACTTCACCATTTAAAAATTAAATATCCCCTAAACAGTGCTTTTCAACAACCAACACATCCCTACACCTACACCCTACATCTTTTCATTTATTTATTTATTTTTTTAGGTTTTTCACCTACACACATAGCGTATGCAAGCCTTCATTTGTTTTGCCCGAGACTGATGTACGGTCTCCGCAGTGAATTGAGTGTGTGTCTAGCAGAAAAGTCGAGTCTGATGTCTTGTCTGAGAGCCAGGCTTTCGTGAAAATATAAGCACAACATTCCCTGGTCCTGAGCTTGTCCATCTTGTTTTTAAGTGAGTGGACATTTGCTAGAAACAGGCTTTAGCCTAGCATGTAGCCAGAAACAGGAGAGAGACAGAGAGACAGAGAAGAAACCATAGAGTTGCACAGGCAGAGACACAGGCAGAGATACAGTCAGTCAGGCAGAGACAGACAGAGAGAAAGAGACAGGTTGAAAGATGTACAGACAGACTAACACAGAGAGCCAGACAGATAGATAGACAGACAGGC
>JAOVVB010173339.1:0-25334 GCA_028570985.1 Heterobranchus longifilis | reverse complement strand
AAGGTTTTTTATGACAGGTCAAAGATGATTATTTGATGATATTTTAACTTTGAGCTCCCTTTAAAAAAAAAAAGAAAAGCAGTACAGTGGAATACTTCAACTGAGTATAATTGCATTTCATATCATGTGCAATATAATGTCATTTTTACTTGGTAGGCCTATATCAAATGTAAGAAAAATATGTCTTTCTTTGTCCTTTTTGGCCCCTCCAAGCACCCGTACCATAACACCACAAATAGACAAGCATCAGAATCCAAGCGGAGGCTGGCTTGACCGATATTCTGAATGTATTCATTTAACTAAATAGCCGACGAATGAATGGCACATAATGTGAAGACACACAGCATTTGTTTTTGTGACTTTTAACTTGTCAGGTGGGGCAATAAACTTATTTTCCACCTGTCCAACGAAAAATCCACTTGTCCCGGACAAGCGGACAAGCCTTAATGTCGAGCCCTGCCTTTGCTTCCTGTGCTGCAGAGTTTGTGAAATCCCTCTTATCTAATATTTACCTAAACATCATGAAAGCCTGCCAAAGTCCTGCTGATGGGCAGAAGGACATGTTCTCATACCGACGGCGTTGTACTTTACGCCGGGAGAGCTCTCACAGCGCTGCACTCGAGAGAGAATCTGGGCAGGAGGCCAAAAGAAAATGGCCGGCTCTGACCCATAAGCACCCTTTGTCTCAAGCGGTGATGGACAGACAAAGAGCAATGCAGAAGCTCATGAATGCTAATGAGCTGGTATTGTGCTGTCCCCTTATATAAATTGTTGCTTCACACAAACACTGAATATCAACGAGGGGAGCGGAAGGAGGCTCGAACCAGCAGCTGGGCTCCTCGAGGCTCGGCTTGTTCTCTCAAGACTGACAGACTATTGTGAGGGAAGACGGGGAACACACGCAACTGCATTATTAATTCCTGCCTTTATCATAACAACACTTACGTAACACTGAACTGGAAGAGAAAACTCAGAGGCAGTGGAAGTGGAATCTGTGAAAAGGATGCAACAGTCAGCGCGGCTGATCGTTAGTGACTGACCGCGTGTAGATGCCGTTCTTGCGGCAAAAGGAGTTCTTCACGGAGAGGCGTCTGTTGTTGAGCTCCAGCGCTGGGAAGCGCCCCTCGTCCAGGCGCACCATCTCTCCGTGGGTCAGAGGCAGAGCCGTGCAGTTGGAGTGGTTGCCTGGACAGGGGTATGAGGACGACACTGTGTGGGTTGTGGAATGAAATAAGTGATTTGTGATCTTCAGTCAAATCTAGAATCAAATGTCAGTGTTAAAGATCTCCTCCAGACACATTTTAAAGTATGTAAAAAAAAATACTCTGCTTTGATTAATCTTCTGTTTAACATGGTTTTCCCACAAAAAATAAAATAAAAAACTGAAAAGGAAATCTACTCCTTCATTAAGAAATTCAGGATCTGGCCTCAAGCCCCGCCCACCACCGCTGCCATAGTTACACTCGTGATTTGATTGGTTGCTTGGTACATATGATGTCATAAAACCTGGCTGTCTAAATCTGGATTTTTTTTAGACTGTTTTTGGCACACTGCAGTTTCAAGGCAGAAATTCTCCACCATGGTGCTGACTGCTCATTTCACTCATGATATGTAACACATAAAAAACATGTAAACATGCTTAAAAACTTGATTTTAACCTTTAAGGACTGATCAATAAAAGGCTTGAACTTTTATTTTAACAGTTAACTTGATTTTTTCTAAACAGAAAAAGTTTAATATAGGTTGTGCTGCTTTTTGACAGTCAGTTAGGACCACTGACCAGTCATGACCTCTGCTAAAACAAACAGACAGATGGGCTTCATGGCTGAGAAATTTGCGGAGGGGTTAAGAAGCCCTCTTGTATCCCCACACAAACACAGTCCTTGTCTGAACGGGTGTGTTTACTGACCCTGGTAACCCTGGCATCATGCGAAATGCTGACTAAGCTAAAAAAAAAAGTCACCGGTACGAGGATTTAGGAAGGCTTGACCTTTGCCTTCACTTTTCCCTCCAAATGTCTGTCCTTCAGTGGTGAAGTATTCAGATAATTTACTTAAGTAAAAGTACTAATACCACACAGTCGTATGTAATCAGAAAAAAAAATACTTAAAGTATTAAAAGTATTCAATGCAGGAAAACCTCAAAATTATTAAAAAATAAAATAATTAAAAGTAAAAGCAACGAATCTTCACATTTGTAAAGCTGAAACCATGAAATGCTTTAGCATGAAAAATGACTTAAATGATCAAAATATATATATATATATTTTTTTAAATTACTTCACGCAGGTATTTACATTACAAGTTATCAGTTTCATCACTTGTTTCATTCATCCTGCCACATTTATACATTTTAGTATGTGTACAGTCAAAGAAATAAAAGGAAAAAAAGGGGAAAAAAATATAATAAAATAATTATAAAATAAAAATAAAATAGTAGTTATAATAGATAAATAAATAAATAATATATATATAATTGCTGATTAATTATCTGTCAAATGACTATTTATTTCAGCTGTGCTTAAATATACTGTTGGGCAGTTTAATCTACATCAAAACATGTATTATATACAATATTTTACAAGTTCTTCATATGTTTTGTAGTAAAGTAACTAAAGCTGTCAATAATCAGATACAGTTCTGTTAGATACCAGTCACCAGACATTGGTAGCAGGGAAAGAAAAAACTCAAGTAAAGTACAAGTACCTCGATTTGTCAATACTTGAGTAAATGTACTTAGTTACATTCCAACACTGCCCTCCTGCCCGTCTCACCACCCTGTCCATGTCCACTACTCCGTGCTGCTGCGTGACGAGACCACGTCTCAAAGATTAGCCCCAGATGCCCTCGCTGAAGTATTAACAGTAAGTTAACTAACACTGATGAACTTCCCCTACTTTATGGTTTTGCATTTGAACGCTGATAAAGAGTTTGTGAGAGCAGCGATGTCACCTGGGATAATTCACAATCATGGAAATCGGCTTCTTGATACAGTGTTGTGAGAGCGGCTCGAGCTGTAGTTATATAATTACTCTCAGTGTGACTAATGACCTGAGCATTAAACTGCTGCCAAGCCATTTATCCCAGTATTGATCCTGGCTGCAGTTAAACATGAACAATAATGTTTATTCACCTGCCTATGTCAGCTGTTCCACCGGTAACCTCGACTCTCATCTTTCCCCTGTCAGCCAAACAATGTTAAGAAAACCTCGGTAATTTGTCTAATTGTGCGAGCCTTCACAATCCCATTTTCGAAAATAGACTTTGGATGTGCAATCGTTAAAATGCAATTCTCAGCAGAGCTGTCCAAGAGGAAGACAAATTCCAGTCGATAGCTTAAGTTGCAGGCACAGGCGGAGAAACGGAGACGTTAGCAGTGAGTTTTAGCAGACGGTCGTGTTTCCTACCTGAATCTGTTTTCTTGGTGTATTTTTTACTCTGGCCTCGGATGATGAGGATGAAAACAAGGAGGAGGATGAAGATGAGGCCCACGAGGGCGATAACCACCAGGAACCACCACTCCTCATAGAACGGGGACACTTTCTGGGCTGAACACACAACACATAAAATACATTAATAAACAAAACACTGAACAAGTATTGTTTTCTAAACACATTTTGGCATTTTTTTTTCCAGATTAAAGTACCTGATATAGAGGGGGAGGGGGCGCTGGGTGATCCGTAGCCATAGTCGTTGACTGCAATTACTCGAAAGTCGTAAGTGACCCCTTCTCGCAGCATGTCCAGGTTAAGTGCGTAGGATGTCACTTCTTTGGGAATGTCTTTGATAAGGATATCCCACAATCCTTCATCTAAAGGCAAGATGAGAAAATACATGAATAGGAGAGTTGAGGTATTGGAACCCCAAAAACAGTTTATCTAAGACTGTCCTCCTCCGAAAAACAGAAGGATACAAGACTTTGACCCAGGACACCGGTGTTCGTGTCCCGTGAAAATAAAAGTAAACTGCGAGTTATTTTAACTTAACGTAACAACCAGAACTATGCTACATTCTGCATCACGTGCATAATTACACACTTAAGTGAAGTAAAAAGAAATCTACAGAATTTGAACCCAAACCACTTTTTCTAACTACAGCAAGTTGTTTAGTTACTGAAACCTAACCAAACTATGTCCCTTCCACAGTGTTAACGGTGTGTTTAAAACTGCGACAGTTACATTTAGGTATGCGTCCTATTTCCTGCCACTGCTGGACGCTGATTTAGTAAACGCTCCTGTGGGTCGTATTAGAAGTTAGGAACAAACGACATGTGTGGTCGTATCTTTTAGAGAACTTGTTGGTTTATGGATATGTGGCTCACCGGAGGGTCTGGCCTCGATGACGTATCGTGTGATGGGTGCACGCCCTTGATCACCGCTGGTCCAATGCAGTGTGAGGGCAGCACCGTACCGAGAAATAAAGGGCTCTCCGGGAGGCCCCGGGGCTCCTTGGGAAGACAGAAATGGTGGATAGTTAGAAAAAAAAAAAGGCCTCCTATCAGTCAAGGAGGCACTCTAAAAGATGATATTATAGAGAGTCCCACCTTCTCCGGGCCCAGTCGTGATGTTGGCCTCCACCTCGGGGCCATACGTGAGCGTTTTGGCCCGGATGCGATAGTTATAGGTGACGCCGTCAGCCAGGTCTTTGATCTTCATCCACAGGGGAGCGCTGCCCTTCACATCTACTGTCACTATCTTACTGACACCTGGAGTGCGAGGAGAGGAGTCTGTACAGGAAACACTAAGACTCTAGATGCTGCTTTCTACAAGCGACACACAGCAAAGCATTTTGCATATGAACACAGACACATTCACAAAGAGTTAGAAGACGACACGCAGGCAGGCTCGCGGACGATCAGAGACATGCATATCTGCATATATAACAGAAAAGGTCTATTATCCAGCAGCCTTCCAGATATCCAGATAGGAAGAGACACCAGGACCTTTTTTTATAATAGACCAATTGATATTCCCTGTCTTAACGGCGCTGTTCGGTTTTGCTCTGGGTCCATTAGCGGATAGCCGAGGGACCACAGCAGCCTCAGCTCAGCATTCCACCTCTGCTCCCAATTACTTCACAATCTGGTCCAGGCAACCACACTTAGCCAGCTATTAGCCATTTTTCTTTCAGTGAGAGAGGAAGCTGTGCAAAGTCTCACCAGAGCATTCCAACATATTTTATAAGCCATGCCATATATGTTACTGCGGGGCCTACACTCACCTGTAACAGATTAGAGCATGAGCTTAAGCAGCGTGAGTTAAAAAGAATACGGTAACCATGCAAGAGGTTGTAAATCACAGGCTGAGAAAGCCAGCTGCGGAATGTCCAGACATGGCAGAGTTATTAGGCTGCAGGCAGAGTTTCTCACCATCGACTGGAGTGCAGGGCTCATAAACCAGCCGGTAGCCCTCAAGGATGCCGTTGGCCTGCTTGGGCTCTCCCCAGGACACGTTGACCGACGTGGTGGTCAACTCGCTGAAGTGGATGAAGCTGGGAGCGCTCGGCGCTGTTGGCGAAGAAAGGGGAGACGAGAGGTGACAGTTGGATCTCTTCACAGTACGGAGACAAAACACTACATTCACTGCATACTAGTGGTCGACCCATATGGGTTTTTTTTTTTTTTTTAAACTGCAGAACTGCTGAGACTCTCAGTTCTTTTAAATCAAAGCTGAAGACTTTTCTGTTCACCGCTGCCTTGAATTAAACCACATAATTATTAATCTCTCACACTGCACTGTAACCTTTATTCTTGTATTTTATATATCACAGGTTGTTTTTTTTATTTTTTATTTTCCATTCCTTTAAATGGTTTTAAATGTTTTTTTTATGACTGCCTTTGACTGTTTTTGACATGTTCTTTAATGTTTTGTGTAAAGCACTTTGAATTGCCTTTTTGCTGAAATGTGCTAAATAAACTTTTAAATGCCGATTTTTAAAGAGCAGGGCAGCTGATGGCTATAATGCCGATATCATGTTGTTGTTGTTTTTTTGCATCTGATAAAATACAACAATTTAATAACAGGCTTCATACACATTTTTAAGAGTAAAGTTCAAGCACTTTCAAGGTACCTACACCAGGTTGGTGTAAAACAGTAAAAGCAGAGATAGATGCTAATATTTTTAAGGACTGGGCCAACAAGCCACTAAATGTGGAGGCCGAAGTGCATTTTTGGTGGCCCAGATGTAAACTAAAAGGCCATTTAATGCAACTTAAGACAGCCTTTGCTAACTAGGAGTTCTTTGTAAACATATGCAGTGTTTCGTACAGCTTTTTAAGAGTATATTCAAGCACTTTTCAAGCACTTTCAAGGTACCTAAACCAAACATTTCCAGACTCTCGAAGCCTTTATCATCATGTAAATTGGTACTACAAATGCAATTGTGAAAAATACATTTTACAGAATTCCAGGAGACAACAAACAAATAGGACGACAGGACAGTATTATTTAAAATATTGAAAGATTTTTGGTTTACATGAGTGACTGAGTAGACGAAAATCAAGCATTTTTCAAGGAGTATATTTAACCTTGAAAACAGTTAAAATTAAGCATTTTCCAAACTTTGAAGAAACTCTGTAATAATAACAAATGCGACCCAACATTCACGAACATTTATTTAACACTTTTATTGTCTCATTCTCTCTGTTTAGTCTGTGTTTACTTGTAGGCTATAACTTGCCGCATACTTTTGAAAACGTCGTTTTTTTAAAACATGCCGTTCTGGCCTCAGAAAGGCTTCACAGTTACACTTGTTTACCGTCCCACAACCATCCCAGGTGACAAATCTGATAAATGTTTTGCTCGTCAAGAGTAGGAGTGGGGGCTGGGGACACTCATACAATAGTTTTTCCAGCCCTGTAAGCTAGCTGAGCTGGTTGAAGGCTTGCTATGTGACTGATGTCTGCCCGTAGAATGGTAAAACTGTCAGTAGGGAGATCGCTAACTTCGTTCCACAGCAGCCACACAAACAGCTGCCTGCAGATGTGTGCAGACATTGTTTTGTTAATCGACTTCATGAGCGCAGGCATCGCCCGATGCAAATTATCTCAAAATGGATTAATCGGTCTATCACTGCAGTCATATACTGCAGTGACTTGGATATGCCACTTTAGAGTGCATACATTGCAACATTTGTAAATTCTCAGTGTTAAAAATCTTTAACTGGGACACAGATAAATAAGGAAAATAAATAAATAAATGAAGTCATTATTTATTTACAACACTTAACAGCAAGCAATTTGAATTTCAGCAATATTTATGTCCTTCATTCTTGACGTTCTTCTTCAGCAGATATCTCACAGTCGCAACAGTAATTTAATATATATTCCACTACTGAAGTTGCTTCTGTTGCAGCTACTTTTCCCATTTGCTCAAAACTCTCAAGACATTTGGGTAAACCGGCAATAAAATTAGATTTGGCCCAGTACGACAGAGGGAAATCCAAAGGCAGTACTCACAGTCTGCAGCAGGCAATCTAATCTATTCAATAAAAAATCCTGTTATGCTAGATGACATGAAACAGAAATACTAGGAGATTAAAAATGAAAGCGCTTTCATTGTTCATTGTTCTTTATCAGAGCATGAATAATAAAATGTTTTGAGCGTGTAAAAACAGGTACCGTGGTGTACAGCTCAGATCAACACAAAACAGGAAAACAAATCCTATGACTATTTAAGCAAAATTAGTCACTAAAAAGCAAACTGGAAGTCGGCATAAAAAGTGCAAAAAAAATTCATTGTGTGACCTTGAAAGAGAGCTGTGAGAATTCTGCCTGCTGACCCAACCCAGATCCAGCTAAGTGTCAGGAATTTTGCCACAATTCTGCATAAAATTCACAAAAGCTTGTGTTGGCTTACTTCCCAGTACCCTGTGGTGCAGAGAGCCAAAATTCCTGCCTGTGTTTTTAAGTTCTCAGCACTTTGTACCCCTCGCCAATGTCACAGCCTTCAAGGGGGCGGAAAAGACAAGAGAAATTTATACTGTAAACCATTTTTGTGCTGAAACCGCAGAGGAGGGACTCTCTCTAGCTGGTAAACACAGACGTCTTTGTGCAGTTGCGGCCAAAAAAACTAATCTACATGTGTCCCCCGCACTCTGTATTCATTGCTCCTCCGCTGTCATTAGGCTTCCACCCTCGTGGCTTGTCCTGGATGAAAGGGCCAAGAAGTCTCTCATGCTATATCTCACAGGACCAAACTAAAAACTCTTTTTCGTGAAAATGTTCTATTTCTTAGTGAATAGGAGGAGTGGGTCTTACGTTATTTGTTTTAAAGCTGCAGTACTTCAGTTCCAGTTTGCAGTTTTGTGAAAAACAGTGACTCAAATTGACAGTACTCATTATCTTTTCTTTTGTTGGCACCTTTTGTGACGATTAACCTTGAGCTACTGCTCCACATCAGCACTCGAGCACCATAAACAACAATACTGAGAAGGAGTATCACTGTGCAGAGACAGAGGAAGACAGATAAAGGACAGAGGGGTATCAAGGAAATACAGAATTGCCAAATGCTACACGGTGTTGGCGGAAGAGCTTAGCTGCAAGATAAACGATCTGGTCGCTGGTCTTTCTGAACAATCACTGTAATCTCCTCAACCACATCTGGATTTACCGCAAACTCACCTGCTTGCTGAGTGCGCCCTCTGGTGGGCAGGGAGCGGGGCCCATCCCCTGCAGCATTGAAGGCTGCCACACTGATCATGTAGGTGGTGTAGCCTGTCAGGTTCTTGAGCTTCACCCCGAGCTCCGGGAGGAACAGAGTACGCAGGCGCTCCGTATCATTCTGGAGCTGAAACTCCCAGAAATAGATCTATGAACAGAATAAAAGAGTTCTGAATTATTTCGATGCAAATACGAAAAATAAGAATGATGTAAGCTCGGCTGATTTGCAGTAACGCAGAAAAAAAAAGACACATGATTGATACCTTGTAACCCTGTATGTCTCCATTCTGAGCATCCAGAGGAGGAGGGTCCCACGTCACATCCAGCTGCGTGGCTGTCGAGGACTGGACCACCACACTTTGGGGAGGGGATGTTGGGACTAGAACGGAGTGTAAATAAAAATCACTTTTTATATGTTCCACATGACTTGCCATTTAAGAAATAAAGGTAAGTCACGCGCACAGCGAGAGGAGAAACGTACCCGCCTCTCCAACAAACACTTCCTGCGGTGCACTGCTGGGACCCTCCCCCACAGCGTTATACACACTGAGACGGATCTCGTAGCGTTTGTGTTTACTCAAATCTGCAAGGAGAGGACCCATAGCAGCATTATAATGGAACAGTTAAGATAAAAGAGCAAAAAAAAAAGAAGTCACCCTAGAGAGGCGCGCAGTCATAGTGACGCCCGTGGCAAGACAACATCACAAATTGAACAAAAAGACGAAGGGGTTGGAATTTGTAAGGCAAAGTGATGAAAAGATGGGGTTGTTGTGGGGACACGGGGAAGAATTGTCAGCGATTTAAAACAGGAAAAAAAAAAAAAAACACACTGAAATAATGTCAGGGCAGCTTGGAGAGATTAAAGTCGTATACACATCTTAACAATCAGCGGCGGCCCCTCAGTGGGTACGGCTGAGTGGGAGGATAGCGCAAAGCACAGTTGCTGTAAAATTATTATTCAAATGGCATATTTTCGTGTAACAGATGACATGCAAGCAGATGGAGAGTGACGGAAGAGAGGTATAAAGGCAAATATAAGACTTACTATCCAGTTCGTAGTGGGTGAGCGAGGATTCACTCAAGTTCCTGATGCTGTAAGGAGCTGCAGTTTGGACAGGAGATGGGCAGGGTTGGGAAAATAAGGGTAGATCACAGGATTGAGGAAGAGTGGCAATATTAGCTGACTTATCTGTCGATTTAGCAAAACACACTGCAAGCCTTACTGATAGCATCATAGGAATACGTGCATGTAAAAGTAAGTACATTTAAGACTCCAGGTAGCATCACTTTATGCAACCAGAAGTAGTTGATGGAGACAGTATAGGGCGTTTGCACAAGCATCAATTACGACCCATATTTACGTTTATTGTTAGACGGCGCCCTCTAGTGGCCGTAGTAATTAGTAGTAATAGTAATTATGATGGGAACCAAGCAGGAAGTTATGTAACATAATAGCAGTGGTGGACGGGCCAAACAAACACAGGACTTTGACCCAGGAGACAGGTGTTTGTGTCCCGTTTCAAACTAAAAGTTAACGGCAAGTTATTTTAAATTTAGGAACTATGTCACATTATGCATCACATGCATGATTACATCATGTATGTAGGCATGGAAGTGAAGTAACGTAACAAATGTACTGTTTTTAACCCATGATCATTTTCTAACCAAGTAGTTTTGCTGCCTAAACCTACCAAAACTGTGACAGTTTCACAATGTTAACACTAGAACAGCCATGACGGTCAATTTGACCTTTTTGAAATGTATATGTGTAATAACTTCGCTGAATTTAAAAAAAAATGCAATCCTGCTGGTTCCTGACTTTTCCTAAAAGTATCTGCATTTTCATTTCAAATGTTTTCATATAAATTACACAAAAGGCAAAGAATATATGATCATTTTTACAGCCATACACGGTCATATTGACCGCATGTAATTTCACGGTATTATTGTTAATCTTTTGATGATGATGCATCTCTTTCTTTTTTTTTTTTTTAGATATCCTGACACAAAAAAATGCATTAATCTCTCAATTGGGTATTTATCATGAGAGATTACAGAGTTTGGAATCTGGTGGTCAAAATGACCGCTTATGGCAATTCTAGTAGTTATGAAATGTTGGCACTTCTAGTGTTAACTATGCGTTTAAAACGTTTAGGTATGAGGATGAAAACCGCTCCTGTGGGTCGTATTTCCTGCCACCGCTAGGGGTGCTAATTTAGGAAACGCTCGTATGGGTCGTATTAGAGGGTAGGAACAAACGACTTATGTGGTCGTATGGTCTGGAGTTGATGGGTAAGCAGTGAAAAGGTAAACTCACCAGTGAGATCAGCCCAGTTGGCAGAGGGGCTGTTAACTGTGCGGACAGTGAAGGTGCGCAGCCGGTCATAGTGCAACTCCCGGTACCTGACCCTGAACCCCAACAGGACTCCATTTATATGATCCTCAGAGGGAGGCTGCAGAGAGAAGAGGCTTGCTTTAATGCCCGATATTTACAGTAACAAACAAACATACGTTCTTCCTTCCATTCGCAAAACACAGTGCCAAGTAATCCAACAGCATACCTGCCAACGGACCAGTACAGACGTGGTTGTGTGAGGTGTAACAGACAGAATTGTCGGGGCTTTGTCTGGGGCTAGAGGAGATAAGAGAGAAAAAAAAAAATTGGTGTTAGCAAACCAACACAGCTGAGCAGAGCGATATATAATTCAAACAGTCTGCTAGGGAACAGCTTGAGAGTAAACACATGCACTGTTGGCGTAAAGCATTCGCTGTGAAAATCCAAAGTCAAAACATTGATGTAAAGGCATGTTCATACAATTACAAAAGTGCTCTAGTATAACTGAACAGAAAACCTACAGATAATAACTGTGTGCTGCTTGTTTGCTCCTTGTCTAATTATTCCAGATCTCACCATCCTGTAGTGTCGTGATGGCCTCGCTCTCCTGGCTGTATTCGCTGTCTCCAATGTCGTTGGTGGCTTTTACGCGGAACTGGTATGAAGTGAAAGGCTTTAACCTTTAAAGAGACAAAAAAAAAGAGTGCAGTTTGAGCATCATATCATGTTCTGCCCTACTCATTCTGTTTTGTGGCTGGATAATAAAAAGTGCTGACACTCAGAGGGAATAGAAGAAGACTTTCACATTTACCTGTCCACTATGTAGGAGTGTGTCTCGTGGCTGACCGACGCAGAGTGGACAGTCCAGTTGCTGTCCGGCAGCTCTCTGTACTGGACTGTGTAGTAACGGACTGGAGACAGGCCGTCGCTGCCTGGTTCCCATGACAACAGCACTCTGCGAGCCTGGACTTCCTCTTGAGGCACTACGGGACGGCTCGTGGGTTGGGGTCGGGCTGAAGAGCGCGCACACACACACACGCACACACACACACACGCACACACACACACACACACACACACACACACACACACACACACGCACACACACATGGTCACTCTCAAACTTCCTATTTAAAGTGAATAATTTAAAGGCCCTATGAGGAACTTTCATTTTGTGTTGATTTTAACGGCCCCCAGTAATGGTATGTCTTCATAATAATGAGCCAACAGCAAGATATAACTTGGTAGGAAGGCCAACATTATAATGTTACATTATAAGCCAGTTGTACTAATGTACTAAAATAAAAGAGATGTAATACAAACCTGTCAAAGAGGAACAGGGCCAATTCAACATAATCCTTTCAGATCTCGTTAGCGACCAAGGTTGTTTTTTTCTCCTGTGCTCGATCACTTTCTCTTTAAGTTTTTCATTCAATTCTTTCTTTTTCCCTTTTACTAGTCTTGCCCCAGTTTCAGCCAAAACCACGAGATATAACTTGAAAAATAAAGTTCTGCGAGCCTGGATAACTGCCAGACCTCTGGTCTGGGTGTCGTATGGTTTTGTTGTCTGCTCCCGACCCGGGAACATGTATATTGAAATGACTGTATAGAAATGTAGCAATGTAGAACCTTCTCGCTGATGAGCTCGTTTGCTGATGTTGGTCATATAGAAACAAAGGTAGTAAATTGAGACTGATTCATCACCAGTCAAAAAGTCCTCGTAGGGCCTTTAAATAACTGTAGTATTTCACACTTACCTCTCTTTTCTGTTGTGACCACCAAAGCCTCAGCAGCCTCCCCCCAACCCTTTCGTGTCTGAGCAGTGAGGCGGTATACGTAAACCATTTCTGGTTTCAGTCCGGCCGCTGTGTACTGTCGTGCGCTGGGGCTCAGCACGTCTACGGTGGCGGCGTTGCTATTTGAAGAGTTTCTTCTGTATGTGATCTGATAGGCTGAGAGGACACATCGATATATAAAGTCATGCAGAAATAAAAATTCGGTTGCACTACAAAATCAAACAATAGTGTATTTGGAATTTTTTTTTTTTGGACCAGCACAAAAGCAAAATACGTTGTTTCATGATAAAGTCTCTAAAGTCACAGATGCAGACGCACCCAGGATAATGCCATTGGGCTGTGCAGGAGGCTGCCAAATGAGCCGCACTGATGTGGTTCTGACTTCTGGGAAGAGGATGCCGACTGGAGGACCTGGTACTATAACACATAAAATGACCAAAATAACGAATCGGGCAAGAGTATTAGATGTGACATAAATCCATTGATAAAATCCAAACTTAAAATGCATGGCCACTAGGGGTGTCACGATTCTCCAAATCCACAATTCAATTTAGATTTTAAGGTCACGATTCGATTCCATTTTTTCTTTTCAATTTTAACCTTTTTTTTCAGCACTGACAGCTATGCCATAGTTAGACTTGTCAAGTCTTGATTTGTAAAGATCGACAGATCATAGGTTTCATGCCCTGACAACATTTACATAATTTACGTTATTTATAGTTTCAAATTCTACTTTAAAAAGATAGGCTACATGGTATTGCTTGCTTTTGATTTCAATAATTGAAATTGAAAGCTCATTTCGATTGATTTTCGATTAAATTTAGAATTTAAATTGTGACACCCCCAATGCCCACTACACAGTTATTATCAAATTGTGATCAAAACAAGATTAAAAAAGGACTTTCTATAAAATGTTTCTTCATACAAGGTGTAATAAGGCAGAACATTTCAATCATTTGCTGAAAAAATACTTCAAGCAATAAAGTTATTGATAAATTGCTGTGAAATTATCTCAGCGCAGTGACTTTTTTATTTGTTTAGAGAATTATATAATTTCAAAGATGACAGCAAGATCAAATAAGCTGGTCAGATCAATATGTTTACCATCATCCAGGGTCCTCTCTAAAATGGACGGCGAGCTGCTCCTTCCGTCTCCGATACGTGTAAAGGCGAGGACCTGGATCTCATACAGGACGTACTTCCCCAGACCGCTCAGCTGGACAGTGTGCGTGGTGTTGCCCTCCACCGCCCAGAAGTTTGGAGCTGTGTCCGAGTCCTTCTCCTTATACACAACCTGAAATACACAGGAGGTGGTTAGATGACTTTTCAGGTGATGAGGATATAAGTCACAGGAAGATATATATTTTTTTATACTTTTGTTAAAACTTTCAAAGTAATTTAGCAATGCACAATCTGCTAAATATTGATGATCTTAGTGCATATTATTCTGAAAAAGAGTTGGGGGTTGACTGCTCACCTTGTACCCCAGGATGAGTCCATTGCGGTCCGTCTCTGGGACTTCCCCCCAGCGCACCAGGATGCTGCTGGAGGTGGTGGCGAAAGCTGACACATTGGTGGGGCCGCTGGAGGGTACTAGAGTAAGAAGTAAAGGGGCGGAGCTTAGCACACTTCAAGCACACCTGTATGTAGGGATGGGAATCGAGAACCGGTTCCCGGCTCCCAAATTGTACAATCCATCAGAATCGCCTCCGATCTTATCAATTCCTTTCATCAATGCCGGTATGTTTTTCTGACAGTTGCACATTGCAAAACAATGACGTCAAACATGCATCTATGCTGCTGGAAACTAAGGCTGAAAAAGTAATCGGAAATGTATCGAAATTGCAATATAGACTAGTGCAATATCCAAATCGCAGGAGGGGCAATATTTGTTAAAGGCCAAATATGTGTCAAAATACCATTTTGAATGAAGTACTGTGATGCTGCAGAGATGTCCTGGCCTATAAATCATATGCTACAGACTTCACAAAAATCACACTATGATCATTATAATATATTTTTCAATGAAAATGAGAATGATGATGCAAAAATGACCATTCCCTCCAATATTGTGAATCATATCACAATTGCAATATCAGTCAAAATAATTACAATTTTTCCAAATTGTTCAGCCCTACTGGAAACTTACAACAGGAAAGAGTCGGAGAAGAAGAAATGGTCCAAAGTGTGACCGAGAAGCAGAATCCATAATGACATTGGAATCAATAAAACCTTATCAATTCCCATCCCTACCTGCATGATTAAGTAGTGTATGTGTTTGGCATGTATATGCATTTATTTCCTTCCTCACCAGACTCCCTGGTCCTGCCGTGGACTGGCTGGCTCCAGGGCCCAGAGCCGATACCATTGATGGCCTGAACTCTGACCTCATACTCGGTCCACTCCTCCAGGTCCTCGATAGTGAACTCCCTCTCCAGCCGGTCCATGATGACATGGGAGAGAACCCCTCCTTTAGTCCCGGCTTTAGAGTACTGGACCCGGTAGCCGACGAGATCTGGATTCCCGTTGTACTCCCATTCTGGAAGAGGCTAAGAGGATGTTTTTTTTTTGTTTTTATTCCCCCAGTTCACGCAAGATCAATATAAATGACATCATAACTGAGTGCATAATGAAGCAATAAGCCATGAGAGGCCGTACTTCACAGTGATTTTACAACGGCTAAGAGGCGTTGTCAGCAATGATGAGCGGCAGTATGGGAAGAGAAGTTAAACCCTCTCAGCACTTAGCACTGCACTTAGTGGGTTTAATAAATGTAGCAATACACCATTGTCTTAAAATAATAGCACATTCACTAAATCTGTTAAATCAATAATAATGTAATCCTAATATGGAGCAGGCAATATAGTTCTTGAAAGGCATAGGTGCGGGTTTGAGAGATGCATTAATATTGAAATTGTGCATTTTCAGGCTGTTTGCAATCACTCTAAAAGTCACTCAGCCAGTAGGAATTTAAATCTAGACCATCGTGTATAATGCAGGATATCTGACACATGCACATAACTGAGCATGATAAGTGAACGTGCCTACCTAAATACTGTATGTGCTGGGCTTCTTTCTATGAAAGTGCTAGTGTTCTTAGAATTAATGTGGCCTTGATTAAGACCATAAACTTTTACTACAGTTTAACGCACAGCTTTAGAAAAGGGTCTCAATCATTAAGCTTTGTCATATCACACAGCTGACACCCCTCTGCTGTTAAATCCAGGTGACACGCGCACTTTATAATTCTGCAGGAGCTGCAGGAGTATGTTGCCTCTCTCTGCTCGGCACTGCTCAGGCGCTGGCACAGTGATGATAACGGACAGATGTAGCAAAGAATACACTGGCCAAATGCTGACACGGGAAGCAGTATAAATCAAGGACAGAGTGCGTGCTGCTTTGCAAAAGCATCATCAGCACCATCACCTGTATTCAACATATCACAACCCTGAGAGTACAATAACAAATTCATAAAATAAGGAAAAGGGAACATTTCATGAACAAAAAAAAACAGTACACAATGAAAACATTGAAAGTGTGCCAAATTCTAAATTGAGGTTTTGAGACCAGAGGGATGCTTGTGAGTCAGTTGAGATGAAGCCAGCTGTCACAGAGAAAGTCATATTTAATGTCAAACTTTTTAATATATGAAAAAATTGGATTTGGGGCAAAATGAAATTGCCTAAATCTGATTTGACAAAGATTATCTTATCAATGTTGTATCCAATTAATATCCCAAGGGCATTTTGCCAATTCAGTCCCAATGTGATTTCCCACCAACGAGAAGGACAAAAAAAAGAAAAAAAAAAAGACAGCAATTTCAAATATCTAATGTGCATGCGAAGGCATACCTAATCCAGCCTAGTCTGAATAGGAACAACCCAGACATGCATATCTAAATCTAATAATAATCTAATGAAACGCCACTAACTTCATACACACTGAGTTGTGACAACTTACCACCCAGCGGAGCCACAGGCTGGTCTCGCTGGCTGTGCGCAGGGTGACATTGGCGGGTGAGATGTCTGGAGGGGCCTGCAGGGTCTCGATCTTCCTGGAGGGCTGACTGGGAGGACTGGTGCCCACAATGTTCACCTGACGCATCCGGAACCTGGGGCAAAGGAAACCAGGATAAATCATCTAAAAAGGTGGGTGTTTAATCATGATACGCTGGTGATATGGGAAAGGATTAAATTAAGATTAGAAGCAATTTTAATAATGCCCCAAAAGAAACTAGGTCATTGTAGTAGCAGAGATGCTGATCTATTTACGAGTAGAGAAATAATTCCAATAATTCCAACAAGGTAACGTATTGTCGCTGTCAGGCAGAAACCTTATATCTCCATTTTTTTTTTTTTTTTTCATAAATCAATGCTATTGGTCACTGTTTACTGTCTGTCTGTGGGTTTTACAAATATTTAACCAATGAAAAGTATTAAAAAGAGCTTATGACTAAATCTCGTAACTCTAATGGATCCTCAAACTGCCGGCAAAACCGTGTAGCTGCACAATGCAGAGCTAAAAGTAAACAGTGACGTCTGACTTCATCGGAGGTAAATAGCTCAATAAAATGTTTTCAAATTAGCCCTTTTTCATTTCCTGGAAAGTAATGGGTTTGGGACATACAAGCTTTCTGCTGTACAGTGATGATATTCTGGATAACAGTAAACTGACTAATTAAGACTAAAGATACATTTCTAGGTTAGCAGATTTTTCACTTTGCAACATTTATTCAATGTACTTTTTTCTTTTTTTCAGTTTTATTTATTTATTTATTTTACTGTAAATAGTTTATTTATTTTTCAATAATTTATAGACATGTATACAGTGTACATAACCACATACTTCATGTATAGATAGTAATCTATTACATTAATCATTCAATATTTATTACTTTGCACTATTTGTTTCTCTTTATATACAGCATATATATTTGTTTTTATAAGACTTTTGTGGAAGATTTAATATGCAGCACCTGTATAAATGTGTGTGTGCGTGCGTGTGTGTGTGTGTGTGTGTGTGTGTGTGTGTGTGTGCGTTCACCTGTAGAACGTATAGGGGTTCAGGTCTAGGACCTCCAGTGATCGAGCATCAGGTTCATTAGCCAGCTGATGAACCATCAGCCACTCTTCATTCTCTCCTATTATGCCAATCTGAAATGCACAGGGAGAATGAGGTGATATCAGCAGCAGAACAAATGAAACAAATTAAGTGGTATTATAAAAACCTGTGCACCGATATTAAGACATCAAACAAGTTGTAAAAACAACAACAACAGCAGCCTGTTCTCATTAAAATAGATACCAAACATTTTTACCTGGGCTTCGACGTGCCAACGGGAAATGGATGTCTTGCCATCGTAACCAGGTTTGAACTGCAGGGTGACGGAGCGAGGGCCGATGTTGGAGATGGCTAAATTGGTTGGAGGACCGGGCAACTCTGTGGAAGAGAACAGAGGAAAGACGGATTAAAATACATTTCCAAATGTCACTGCTTTTAGAAATAGCTGAGCAGAAATGTTTCGTGTCACAGTAAGTGCTTGTAGCCCTTTCAGTGGATACTTGAAGTACTTACAAACCTCAGTCTGAGCCACTTTGTTTCCCATTTACAGAGACAAGGCTGTGTATGAACACCATTTTTTTTTTCAGAGCACACACAGAATGGACAGCTAGTGCAGTGGTTCTCAACCTTTTCGAGTTGTGACCACCCAGCATAATCAGGTTGGTGTCCACAACCCCCATCGACGATGATGACAGAGAGCTGCAAATTTTGAGTGATTATTGTGAATTATTGTCAATCTATTTGTTTAGTTTTAACAGCTCGTTGTCCAATGTGCTCCAGGTACTGTGGATTTTTTTTATACGTTATGTGACTTTTTCTCTCCGCTTGACCCGCTGGACCAGCACCCTTTCTGTGTTCCAGGACCTCCACCAGGTCAAATAGACGGTCTCACATCAGCCCTGTACTTAAATCACTCCACAGGCTCCCTGTTGCATTGAGGATCCACTTTAAAATTCCCACTATTACTTACAGAGCATCGCCCAGTCAGGCTGCTGCATATGTGGCTGAACAACTCCACCCATACACATCAGCTCGCCCCCTGAGGTCTAATATGTTACATTTACTTGCTGTCCCACGCACCCGCCTAAGACCTGTGGTGATTGAGATTTTGAGTCCGTAGCACCGAATTTATGGAATGCTCTGCCTGCACCTGTACAGTCTGCTGTTTCTGTGGCTTATTTTAAAAGTCAGATAAAGACCTGTATAAACAAGCATTTGCAAGCACTGCATCAGGTCTGCATTTCATGTATTACTGTGTAATTTTAATTGTGTATTTGTTTTTTTTTTAATTATATATTGTGGTTTGTACTTTTTAAACATGTGGCTCATGTGGCTCATTTTCTGTGATTGTTTTTTTTGTATCTGTGTGTCTGTGAAAAGCACTATATAAATACATCTCTTCTTCTTCCTGATTTAACAATTACACACTGAATATAACATATGAAAGCTACCAATCTCACACAGTAATGTAAAAACCATTCCCCAGTTGAAAATAAGTAATTTTATTTTAATGGTATTTTTTTCTTCACAACCATCTCGCGACCTCCAGGTTGAGTTATTGACAAAAAAGTGTACTGGATATTAGAATCATAGACTCCACCTTTAACACTAGAAGTGCTGGAATTCCATAACTACTAGAATTGAGGTAAGCGGTCATTTTCACCACCATATTTCAAACTATAATCTCTGATGATAAATGCATTTAGTTAGGATATATTTAAAAAAAAGAAAAAGGAAATAACACCAAAATGTACATTTTTACAAGTTTAATTATACATTTGGGTAGTTATACCTCTATCAATAGTCATATAATCGCATATAGCCTAAACTGCAATTATTTCATACATTCATGCCAGTATTTTTCCGTGGAGAAATTCAAATACGAAACAGCACTTGAGACCACTACTGACGTTTCTCTGACAGAGATAATAATAGTTGCTAAGCAACCAAGCTGCTTCATCAACAGCGCAAAAGATTAATGAATACTGGGAAATTCTGTGTGGTCAGTGTGGCCTAAATAGGTAAAGATTAGCATAATTTATTTGTCTTTTGTGTAATTTGTACAAAAGTCATTTTAAATGAAAATAAAGACATTTTTAGGAACAGTCAGGAACCAGCAGGATTGTATTTTTTGTATTCAGCAAAGTTACTACACATACATTTCAAAAAGGTCAAAATGAGCCGTTTTAATGTTAAAGTCAAATAGGTCATCTATTCAAACACTCACCTGGTGGTACACCAGAGGAAATAGTGGAGGCGGAGAGCTGGCCCTGGCCCTTGGCGGTCATTGCTGCTACCTGGATGGTGTAAGTGGTGAGGGCAGTGAGCCCGGTCACCTTGTACTCCTGAGTTAGGTTGGGCAGATAATGGGTCACTCGAGTATTGGTCCTGTTGAATTCCTCCCAGGAGATTCGATAACCTGGAAGAAGAGGCGAATTCCAAATAGCGTTATGTAGTTTTCACAGTAAACACAGCTCAGTGACTCATAAATTGCGAGAAGCAGAGACGACAGGTTAACATTACATAGTTATCTTTAATGGTTACCTGTGAGAACACCATTTTTCTCCTGTGGCTCCTTCCAGCTGACTTTTAGTGAGGTGTCCAAGATGTCGGTGAAGCTAAGGTGTCCCACAGCACCAGGGGCTGTAAAAAATAATGAAAACAGGCAGTAAACGGACAAAACAACACATGTAATTACCTGCAAATACTATATAATATCCTGAATGGGAAAACTTACTGTCCTCATGGGTGCGTAGCCGCTGAGGCGGGCTGCGCGGGCCGTCTCCCGGTGTAGTGAAGCACAACACTGATGAGTAGTATTCTGTGAACTTTTTCAGGCCGGAGATGTAACCGACATGAACACTGTCCTGGAAGTTGGGACGCACTGTCATCACGGTGACCTCGTTTGCACGACTGAGTTCCCACGCCAGCAGCTGGAAACAATGTGATAAGGGTGTACACATTTTTAGGAAAAAGATGAGATATCCGCACACTGTTTTCAAAGTGTACAACATTTCAGACCGGTCTTTGTCATGACGAAGACCAGTGTGGTCGAAACGTTGTATACTTAATAAATTATTTAACTTTGGGAGCAGTGAAAACAGTGTGTGGATATCTCATCTTTTTTCTGCACTGTTTTTTTATTATCCTGCACCTGTTGGAAATGGTTTGGATGTGGACTGCATCTGTACACATTTTAGGGACACAACTGGTAGAAGAAGGGACACCCGCACTCTGTCTTCATTTGCTTAATTAAGAATATTTAATACACGAGGTTTCGATCACAATGGGTAGCATCAAGATTTCCTTTTATAGATTTAACAAAGTAAAATGTCCAATTAAAAACTGCTCACATCCTTTAAGTTTACGGTTCATTGAGAAAATGAGGCTTTCAGACAACGTAATGAGGTTTTGCTGACAGTGCTCCTCTAGCTCTGACCACTAGAGCGCACCAGTTGACAGAAAGGGGCTGCTCACCTTATATCCCTGGTTGATTCCATTGATAAACTGAGGGCTCGGGGCACTCCAGGTAAAACGCAGCGTGGTGGAGTTGACAGCCTCGGCTTGTACATTTCCTGGTGGCACAGTGGGCACTGATCCAGAAGACAGAGAAAAAAAACAGAGAGAGAGAGAGAGACAGCGGGGGAGAGAGAGAGAGAGCGGGGGAGAGATAGAGGAGGAGGGATTCAAAATTCATAAAAAGGGAGGGGGGGGAAAACAGAGAATAGTGATGAGATAGGGAAGGGAAAAAAATGTAAAAATGTACAAGAGACACTTTCAGACCAGCATCCTTTAGAGCGTGAGAATCAGGCTGTAGCATTTTTTATTTTGGCTCATTTGGGGAGGTAAGAACATGCCAATCAAACCGGGTGTGAGAGCGGGAGCCGCAGGCGGCTTCCAGGTGAACCCTGCAGCAGTTTGTTTGAAGTGAGCATGTGATTCATGATGTAACGCCGGAAAACAGCGGAGGAGTCACGCTTTAGTGAAGCTGATTGGCCAGTATTGGTCCTCATGCCCCCCCATGCAATCCTTTGACTGTATTTAAATGCACATCATGATCTGCTCTTGAGCCTTTAATGGAGTGAGTGACAGAAATATCCAATTAATGAGAGCCGAGCTAAACAAGTCGGGCGCCTTGTTCACTGCCGTTATTCACTGACAGTGACTTGGATGATGAAATTATTATTTCTTTCTTTCGCAGGGGAAGAAACATGGAAATAAAATTAAAAAACGTTCCAGGTTTGAATGTTTTGCTAATTAAACGCAACATTTTACAAATGGAGTACACTTCTTCATTTGCAGATGCATCACACTTTGATTTGGACGAGCTCATTAATTGATTGATTGATCAGGCATCACACAAAAGTATGCTGAAGTTTCCAAGGCTTCAACAACAATGTGTGCCAGGTAGAATCCATCATTTCTGAAGCATTTCAAGTATTTTCTAATCACCCAGCAAAAAAAAAAAAAGAAACTGACACAAAGAGAAGGCATCTTTTTATGCCCAGAAACACACACACCTACACACACGCACACCTGCTCAGCACTCATAATTTCAATGAACTAGAGTAAACAATAAATACCTTTATACAGCAGGATGTATAGGAATGTGGAGATGAAAGAGTGAGAAAAGACCAGAGAAAGCAAATCAAAAGCAACGATTGTTAAAAGAGATAAAAAATAAGGGTGCAGCACAATTATAATAACGAGAATGAGTGGTACGGGGTTCAGGTAAATTCGGATAAATATGTTATGCTACTGCTTTCCTGTCTATGTTTTGCTCTATTTTCTGCCTCTGTAAGGTATTGTGACAAAAATAAAATACACAAATAAATGAACTTAAACTTGAAACCAGTAACAGACTGAAACAGAGCTTCACCAACACCTGTAAAACCTAATGAAGTCAAACTATCTGCTGATTCACCCTCTCTAATGAATGCACCTGAGCAGGGAGTGGAACAGAATAGGCCATGGAAACACTCCCAATTTTCTTATGACTGCTCTTGAGAATATTTAGTGAGTGTGGTGTCGAGGATCTCTGTCCAGGGAGTGGATTTAACATGACATGGATTCAGAGATATGCGAGTGTGTTAAGCCTTTCAAAGCTTTATATACAAGTTAAAGGAATTTAAAATCAAGCTGGAAGCCAGCGCAGCATATCCAAACCAAGAGCAATATCCTCTTTCTTGTGTTTGTTAAAACTCAGTGTAATCTATGAATTGATTTTTTTTAGGAAAGCCAGTAAAGAGGGCATTATTCAACCTTTTTGTAATGAAAACATGGATTAACCATCCAACACGCTGATGCATTAGCTATAGCCTACTTTGGCTATATTTCTAGACAAAAAGTCTTAGAATCGCTGCCAAACATAATCTTAGATTTGGCTCGGTACAAGTTTACAGTGACAAATGTGACGTTCATCCTCTGAAGAGTTTGAATAGACAGGGATTTTGAAGAGACAGGGGAGGGAAGGAACATAAGGTGCTGGATTCACCCGGCGTGACAGAAATATGTAGCTGTATGACACCGGGGAAAGTTCACAATGTGTGTTCTAATTATACAACTCAGCATGTAGAATGAGAAAAGAAGTCAACCGAGGCAGCTTCCTTTGGCAACGTCTAAAGGTATGTCACAAGTCTGACGCACATCGTCACCAGGTAATTAACGTGCAGAAGAATCAATTAAATATGTGCTCAGAGAGGCCGGCCGACATCTCCAGGTGGTCAATGAATGTTTTTCTTTTTTTTAAACCCATACCAAAATAGATGATGCAATAAAAATCCTCACGATGAAAGTGATCTAAACATAAAAATCGAAGTAAAAGCTTGGCTTGAATTAAAAGAAAAAAAGAGGCTCTAATGAAGCTATTGGCTGACACAATTTGCAGAATTTATTGAGAAATTAACTACATAAAAACAGATAAGAATAATCAGTGCTGAGAGGCAAATAGCACGTACATGGCCGTATCTTTTACATTCCTGCAGTCTGCACTAAGTGCTGATTGAGACGGTGGTAATAAAAACTGATGTAGTCTTCTTGCAAATGATTTTAAAACAAAACATGGCTGTACTGCTCTTAATTTGGTCGTTAAAAACAGATGATTGGATTAACCATCAGTCAGCTGTAGTTGTATGCCGCAGGCTTGACATTAGCCAAGGGACGAATATGATATGAGTCTGCAGCCAGGTAACGAATGGAATTTGGAGAACCAAATAAAGCCTTTGGTACAATACTTATAGCAACTAATGTGCAGGAAAAGAAATTAATTCATCACCTCATGCTTGCAGACTTGCATGGCTGCTTGGACTGCTGGCAGGGTTCCTGGGGCATGTACAGTGTATGATGTAGTGTTGTGAAAAATATCGATTTTTCGATCTAAATACTTTAAACTGTGTCAATACTCATTTTCCGCACTATCGATACACCGGCTGCGTTTTTTCACTCTCTCTTCTCTCCAACAGCGAGCTGCAGTGTCCACATAGCCCCGCCTCCTCTCACTCACTCACAGTGCTGTCTTCTCGTCACTCGTCTCATTCGCTCTGGTTTAATATAATAATTTGCGGGTTTTGTTATGTGTTAGCTCATTAAAGATGGCGAGTGCAGAGCTTCTGCGACTGGTTTTGGTTTACAAAGAAAACAGCAGGAGTGCCGTTTGGAAATATTCTGCATTTGAGGCAAATGAACACAGAAAGGCAAAAGATACAAGCAAGCCCATATGCAAGCGATGCTACAGAGCAGTGCTAACGAAAGGCGCTAACACAAAAAATTTAGTAAACTGACACGCTGGCCTCTATTAAGAATTTCGAGAGGTTGGTTACGGCTCCTAATTTCAACATGACTGAATCACTGTTTTCATTAAAATAAGATTTTCATTTAAATAAATGTCTGTTAAGTCACTCTCTATCTCCGAATGATGTAACACAATGGTGATTGAGTCTATGGCCCGCTGATGGAAGCCCCTGCATTTGCAGGATTATAAACTGGGTGTCTGTGGCGACATTTGCGTGTACAGTTAGTGACGCGTTTTCCGCCACCCAGCATCGACCACAGGTGCTGCCAAAGAGAACGAAACGGAGATCTTCGAGATGGTAACTTTAATGTAAAAATGTCTGAATTAGAAAATTTGAAAAGTTGCCGTTGTCATGTTATAGCATTGTTATATTTATTTTTTACTAAAAAACAAAAATGTTTTTTTCCCCTGTGGTATTGAATATTGATATTTTTTAAGGTATTGTATCAAAGTTTGAAATTCCTGTATTATATGATGTATTACATGCTTACATAACACACCATCATCCATGCACACAAACAAACAAACACTTACAATACTCCCACTAACAAAAAAACAACTACAAATCTGTACCATATATCATATCAAAACGTTTTGATTACACCTATCCATCTAACTTGTCACTTGTTGGTTATGTCATACTGACAAAATAAAGGGGAGGGGGGGTGGGGAGAAAAACACGACTATAATGTAA
>JAOVVB010173320.1:0-11390 GCA_028570985.1 Heterobranchus longifilis | reverse complement strand
CCTATCTGCATGTCTTAGGGCATGTGGGGGGGGGGGGGGTGGGATATAGGTGGGCAAGAAACAAGCACCAAACATGCAAACATGCACCAAAACCCATGCAAACTCCATATACACAGATCCTGAGGCAGGAATCAAACCCTCAACCATGGAGGTGCAATGTAACAGTGCTAACCACTATGCCACCCTGCTGCTTGTGCTAGAACTCATTCATATTTTTCTATGCTTATAATAAAACTGTGAAGTTTATGTATGGAATGAAATATATTTGCGAAAAGTTTTTTTGGGGGGACGTAAGATGAGTAATAGAACACATCAAGTTTATTGTCTGTTGTTTGTGAAAGCATCACATAAAAACTACTGACCAAATTTTAATAGGTTTTCACAGATGTAAGCCTGAGGTAGCATAAAGGCTTTGTTTCATCGCAATCGGCTGACAGGAAGAGAAGATCGGTGAACTAAGAAGGCTTGTTTAAATGTTTAAATTAAATCAATAAATTGCTTGTTTACATTGTATCAAGCATAAGAATAGGCTGATTTATAAATTTTGACAAAACTGTGAAAAAATTATTCATGTTGTTTTGCAAAATAAAACAGAAAGCACACTGATGACCAAAAATGGTCAAGTTTAAGAAAGTAACACAGGATACGCAGGAAAGTGCAGACATTGGATTATTATAGTGGCATGCAAATACTTAAATCCAAACAAAAACATACAAAGATAAACATAAAAACTAGGACTAGGAACTATAGAACTATAGTTCTATAGTAGTAGCTATTGACAACTGTGACAAAAGAATAAAGTAACAAGAACAAAGAATCAAGCAGGGATTTAAAAGGCAAACTAAACAGGCATAAGACAAAGAACCAACTAAGACAAGCGCTAAATATAGACTGTTTAATTAGACAAGACAAGGTGCAGGTGAATAAAATTAGGATCAGTGACTGTGGTGAAGTGCATGATGGGAATTTCAACATAAGATTCCTCCTGAAACTGAAAAATAAAAATAAAGAACACAAAAAACAGAGACACATCATGATAATGACAGAACCGCCCCAAGACAGTGGGGAAAGCACACAGTTCTCAAAGCCAGCTGCTTGGGCCAGAGAACACAGCTGGGCACGGCTGAGATGCATGCCCTAACTTGGAAATTGCAGAGTATGGCTCAGACAGGATAAGGAATTATCTTGAGCAAAACAGAGCATAGATCAGGCAGAGCATGGCATGGTTTTCAGGCTCTCCTGTCCTGCCCTGTCAGCCTTACTATGAGCTTCTATGTGCTCTGTCGCTCCTGCCACTCAATAACTATTGCTTTGGGTATAGCCCCCTCCCATTCTTTGGGTATCCTTTTTACAGGAAACACCCTCCTCATTAGTTGCATGAACTCCAAAAAATCATCCAGAGTGGATTGCTGCGGAAAGGTAAGGAGTTGTGCACTTAAACATGCCAATTCAGTGAGCCTGGAGAGTGTGAACTGTATACATTGTTGTTCACCTGGCTAATGATCGGCAAAGCTGTCTCTGTAAAACAGGCACTGCAGAAAAAACGTTGCTAGGTCAAACTCTAGCCCATCTTGGTAAATCGATTAGTCTGAGGAGCTCCTTCTGGGGAAAGAGATGGCATCCAGAGTCTGGCATCACAGCTCTTCTCATAGTCTGCTGCATCCTTGGATAACAGGTCTTGTTTTCTGTCACATTTGGAGGAGAGGCAGGATGCAAGTGCAGACGGTGGCTTATTAAAGTGGAGTGCATACATTTTAAGACAAAACCAAAACATAAGGTACAAATACGAATGAAAGTGACAACTATTCAAAACAACAAGGTAGTGTGAACAACGACTCAAGCAGGGAACTAAAACTGAACAGAACTGAGAACAGATCAGATGCAAGATGAAACTGAGACAAGCACTACATGTAGACAGACTTGGTGCAGATACAGTTAGGACAACATGACTGTGAAAAAGTACATGATGGGAACTGAAGTTTCAACATAAGAGACCTGAAACACAAAAGTCAAAAACACTTTTGAGGCAAATACAGGATCATGACTCAAAGGAAATATGCACACAATATTCAAAATACTCACTTTGTGAAATTAATTTGTTTTTTTCTAAATAAATTAAAGGATTTATATAGTTTTGTCCTAGTATGTAACTGTGGTTCTATCAACACTGGATAGTTGCCAGGATTCCCTGTATTTTAGAATCCTTGCTGATCCAGTGACATGATTTTCCCTGTGTTTTAGAACATTTGGTCTTGCTTTTGTTATGAGATCTTGGGTCTCTGGTTTCTTTTGTTCATGTTTTGTTAAATGCAAAAGGCTAATGCCACAGACTTAATATTGCCACAGACTCATGTTTCAGTTTTTTTTTTTATCTACACATTTTTTATATAATAAATGTTTGCCTTTATTTAATTCCTCAATTATGCCGATTCATAACAGAAAGTGAGATCTCTGGTGGGATGTTAAGGTAACTCACAGCAGAGTGATAAATGCCTTTCGGGGCTTGTTTGCCTCAGGGGAATGTTTATAAGGACATTCCGGACCCATATTATTGGGTCAAATTGCCTCCAATGGATTGTTTTTTTTTAACAGGGTTAGTTTTATATAGATGATTTGCTGTCCATGCTCACTGGCCCAGCACCCCTTTGTGTACACAGCCGCTTGGCCCAGTGACTCCATAAAAAAAAAATGGCCAAAAGTGCCAAACAGGGCGATTCCACGTACTGTGCTCCAACAAATACTGCATGCACAGAGCACCAATGTGTCTCGGGTGAGGCCGGCAGGACAACAGGACCGGTCTCCATATTGTGCTCCAAAGAAAGGGCAACTGCCCAAAGTGACAAGGTGTCTAGGGGGAGGCCAACACACATCCACTGGCTCCATGCAATGTGTTCAGACTGAAGGCTAACAGCACAGCTTTGTTTCAAGCTGTGCTGCCTGCTCAGCGCACTGTGGAGGCCAACCTGGCAATCTCCACAGTCTAGCATACTACAGAGTTTGAACAAATGGTCTCTAATATTAGGTCTGTTCAAGTATCAAGCACTGTTCTTGTAGAAATGATAGATCCAAGTCCAAACCATACTCTGTTGTGACCCTGCTTAGTCTTGCTCTGACCCAGCTTAGACCTGTTCTAAACCAGGGGAGCCCTGCTCTGCCTGAGTCATGCCCTGTTATGCCCAAGTCCTTTCCTATTCATTTGAGCCATCTGGCTGTTGTGGCATACTAATAGGATTAGGAGTATGGATGTACAGTATGTTAGGCATCTTTACCGTATACTGTCAGATCCATACATTTTGGAGCCTTTGTACACCACCACACTAATAGTTAAACGAAACACTCAAGATGAGTGAAGTTGAGACTTTCAGCCTTAATTCGAAGGGTTTGAAAGAAGTGTGGCATTAACCATTTTCATACATACAAACCCATTTTGGGCGCATAAATAATGGAGCAAAATAGCATAATTTATAAGCACAATTATTGTGTTTATTACTTGGATGAAAACCCTTTGCATTCAATAAAGTCTGACGTCTGGAACCCATGGATACGAGTCTGGGTCCCTTGAGATGCTTTGTCAGGCCTTCATCTGCAGCTTGTTTGTGGATTTGTTTGCCTTCAGTCTTGTCTTCTTTTTTAATTGAAAAGCATGCTCTGTTGGGGTGAGGTCAGTTGACTGACTCTGTCAGTGAGGAATATCTCATTTTGTTGCCTTGAGAAACTCTTCCGTAGCTTTCACTGTATGTTTTGGATCATTATCCATTTTCAATATGAAGCGGAGTCCTATCTGTTTTGCTGCGTTTGGCCATGTTTGATAGATGATGTGGTATGCTTCAGATAATAAGCTGTTTGTTCCATTTCTGTACTGTTCTCTTCTTCACCAGTTATTCTACTGTGCATGTCTTTAGACTGTAAGTACTGTATAAACGGGAGTACCTGGAGGAAATCCACCAAGCATGGGGAAACCATCCACGCACATCAACCTGAGAGGGAAATGAAACCCTTGACCCTGCAGATGCAATTGCAATTAACATAATGTCATTTCTAATTTAGAGTAACATTATATTATAGTTCAATAGTAAAGGCTCACGACAGACTGAAAGGACTGAATCCGATAGGAATATGAAACCCATTCCTAAATCTTAATAGGAATGTCTAACATACCCTTTAGGTCTAAAACCTAAACATTAATTTAAGGTTGGTTTACTGTGTTTGATTACTTTAAACTGGAGAGCTTACACAACGATTGGTTAAACTCATATATTCCTATCAATGAGGATTAATAGGTGGCATTTACAGATGAAAGAACGTTTGTTGAAATATTCATAACATTGATTAGTAAATTGACCAAATGTTCTGTGGCAATCACACTGAACTAGAAAATTAAGTCTCTAAACCGGATTTGAAATGTGCCTGTCAGCCGTCTCTTTCTGTCTTTCTGTTTTCTTTCTCTCTTTCTCTCTCTGTCTTTGTATCTTGCCTCACGGTGCTGAATATGACAGAACTAGTCACAGATCTCAGTACTGTATTGTTTTATTTCTATCTGGGCTTGTGAGATATTCCATAGGTTTTCATACTTCATGTAATTTAATAGATGCATGAATATGGCTACCTATTTAAATGTCATAATGTCAAAAAAAGTTGTGGTCACAAAGACTGACCAGTTTTGAAAGGAAACCAACATTTCATGATTTCCTGCTGCTGCTTTAGCTCTAACCATTTCACCTTTAAAGAAGGCAGAAATTTTGTTTCTACTTTTAAAAAAAAAACCTTTTCTGGTTTACTGGTTATTCTAATGAAAGAAGTTTTAACAGCACTGTAGCTTCTTATAATGAGGAGTCCTGTACCTAGGCTAGACATTGGTCTTGCTTGGATAATCATGTACAGTATCCCTGTGCCCTGCTGACAGTTAGTTTTATTATTGTTTTATTTTTTATGAAATTTTAACAAATTTTTAATAAGACTGGTTTTATTAACTACCTAAAAGTAATATTTTAATATAGCTGGATGGTCGAACTGACCTAGCTGTCTAAAGAATAATGACTACTATTTAATGATATCATCTCCTTTAGCCTTTATAATGGCTAAAATGACCGTGTAACAATAATTATAATTATCCATGCCACTGTATTTCCAAACTCGAACTCATCATGATTTTTTTTGAGGATATCATCAAAGCCTGGTGGCCTCTTCTAGAGGCCTAAACTTGGTCATAGGCAAAATATTCGGTCCTAGCCAAACATTCTGCCAAATCCACATAGAAATTGGTGAATGTTGTTTGTTTATTTATTTCTTAATTTGCATTGACTATCTTAGTCTCTGTAAAACCTCTCTTCTGCATTAAAGCAGGAGGTCCTAATTCCAGTTTTCATGATTTGCTGAAGGCAAAACTGAGCGGAAAATGTTTTAAGAATAAGCAAGAACTGAGAATAGTTGCAGTAAAGGCCAGGCAAAATCACCCTCAAAGAAAACCAGCATCTGGTAATACTTATACTGTAGGTTACAGATTTCAAGCAGTTATTCCTTCATCATCACCCAATGGACATAAATACTCACAAATGGAAGCTAAACTTCAGCAGTTTAAATTATGATTATGAGATGAAACCACCTTGCTTGGCTGCAATCACATTCTAGGAAGTGTCTAATGGTTTTGATTTGAACATAAAAACTTATCACAGGTAGCTAATATGATTAGGAGTATGGGATTAGGAGTAATAGGCTAATAGGATTAGGAGTATAACAAGCATGTATGTTGGGCATCTCCACCATACATTACATTTTATAAATACAGACAAACCTTGGATTGCGAGCACAATTTGTTCCAGAAGTGTGCTTGTATATCAGAACATTCATATATCAAAGCGAATTTCCCCATAAGGAATATTGGAAACTGTGCCAATGTGTGTGAAGCTGAGGTAAGACAAGAGGAAGGAGGGGGCTACTGTGTAGGATGACTTTTACGCACACACACACAGACACACACACACACTTTTAATCGAATTCTTTTTAAAGGTAAAGGAACCTCTCCAATGACACTCGCGCGCACACACTAAGGGAATATCTATTTTCTGACAGAGAGAGATTTTAGATTTTTAACAAGGAACCTATTTAATGACACTTCCTTTTGCTTTACGCGCACACACACACACACACACACACACACACGTGGCCACAATGTTATAATAAACAGTACACACGCAATCGGATGTTGACTTTATGAGTGACGCACGCACCCTGAGACTGAGCATGGGAGATGATTATCCATAATTCCATAGTGCGCGATCGAAAAGAACCATTGGTTCAGTTTTGATCACATGACACTCGGCAGACAAAGCGCATGTGTACTACTCGTATATCAAGACCTCGCTCGTTTATGAAGTTAAAATTTATTTTAAAATTTTGCTTGTCCTGCAAAAAACTTGCAGACCAAGTTACTCGCAATCCAAGGTAGCACTGTATTTACACATAGTGGCACATCAGTGACACTTATTAAAATAGCATTATGCCTTATGTTAAAACTAAAGTAAGTCTAAATGAAGGGCTCACCGCAACTGAAAGGACTGAATTTGGGAGCAACATGAAACCAATTTTTAGATCTTATGAGGAATGTGTAATACATCCTTTATGTTAAAGAACTAAATACCTGTTAATTAAAGGTTGCTACATTTTTCTGTGGCTCACTATGGGTTCTAAATTGGGATTTGCCATGTCCCTGACATGCTCTGACATCATTAGTATAGCAACAATGCACTAAAAGCAGAGCTAAGGCAAAATACACCGCCACTACCTAAAGGCATAGGAAAGCTGCTGATTTTGGGCACAGATACTATGGACTACTGATTACTATGGTACGCTGCAAGGGTCTGTGATAGCTGACCAAGTGCTGCCAGTGATATTATGCAAATATTACATATACGGCTCTGACTAAAAAAATCCAACTGCCCATTAACTTTGTGGATGGTGTCAATTTTAACATAAAAACGTAGCACAGGTATCAACAAAAAATTACAGAAATTTTACTGAGAAAATGTCACTTACTAGTGATACCTTCCTAGCTCTTAAAACTTCTTGCTGTCACATGATATGGTGCATACAGTTGAATGCGGAAGTCCTAAATAACTATGGATCGGCTTATAGAAACTAACAATCTACCTACGCCCAAACTACAGGACATAAAAAGCTGCAGCTGCTTTTGAGCATATTCAGAAAAATTGTAGCCAATGCTGGCAAGTGGCAGATCACTAGAGGTCATCCCGACACGCACTGGGGCCACAATCGTACAGTACCATATGGCTACATCTGAAGCAAAAATCGTGAATGTTGTACTTTAGAAATAAAGGAGCTTAAAATGTTCTGCACAGCAGAGTGGATTGGGATCCCTCTATTAGATATTAAAGAAATACACTAGGTGCTTTTATTTTTTCCAGGATAGGCATTAAAAAAAATTTAAGGGTGTTGATAATCTAAACAAAAATTTCACTACTTGAGCTCTATATGTCATTTATTGCGTGATGTATCTTATTTTGCTCATTTTTATCAAGTATGCCAATAATTCTGAAAGGCACGATATTCCTTTTCACTTTTGGGTTACTGTCCCCTTTTGCTGTCATAAAGATATTGCTCTACCAAAGTGAAGCTAAACTGGGTCACCTACATTATCTGACAAAAAAAGTGTTAGACTGGTGAAATTCTTGATAATTCCAGGCTCCATATGCTGGCACCCAATTTCATTTAACATTTAACATGAACTTGCACCTCTTGCTTATCATCTGAATGTGTCAGATCAGGTACCATAGCACATATCCAGCTGTAGGAGTCAGAACAATCAGACTCTCTGTGCTACTTTTATAGTATTCTATACTCATGCCACAATTGTTGACTTCAGTTTATGATCAAAAGCAGAATATACAGTCTTCCTAGCATGAATAATTATCCTTTATTATACAGTTCATCTGGAAAGTATTCACATCGCTTCACTTTTTCACTCTGAAAGAGCTTTAGTGTTTCTCTGTGGAGAGAGGAGAACCTTCCAGAAGAACAACTGTCTCTGCAATCCTGCATGGTAGAGTGGCCAGACTGAAGTCACTCCTCAGTAAAAGGCACATGAAAGGCACCTGGAGTTTACCAAAGGCACCTGAAAAACTCTCGGACCATGAGAACATTTTTTTTGTTGAAGCCCTTTTGGCACCAATTATAGCCTCAAGTCTTTTGAGTATGATGCTACAAGATGGTTTGTGTTTGGAAGGTTCTCCTCTCTCCACAGAGAAACACTGGAGCTCCTTCAGACTAACCATCGGGTTCTTGGTCACCTCCTTTATTTCGGGAGAAGGGACGGGTTCTTGGTCCCTTCTCCCCCGATTGCTCACTTTGGACACCGCTCTAGGAGGAGTCCTGGTAATTCCTAACTTCTTCCATTTATGAATGATGGAGGTCACTGTGCTCACCTGGATCTTCAATGCTGCAGAAATTTTTCTGTACCCTTCCCCAGACCTGTGCCTTGATACAGTCCTGTCTGAGAGGTCTACAGACAATTCCTTGGACTTCATGGCTTGGTTTGTGTTCTGATATGCATAACTGTGGTACCTTATATAGCCAGGTGTGTGTCTTTCCAAATCATGTCCAATCAACTCATTTACCACAGGCGTAGAAACATTTGAAAGATAATCAGTGGAAAGAGGATGCACCTGAGCTCAATTTTGAGCGTCATAGCAAAAGCTGTGAATACTTATGTACTGTACATGTGATTATTTTTTATTTTTTTGCAATGATTTCTAACAAACTACTTTCACATTGTCAATATGGGGTATTGTTTGTAGAATTTTGAGAAAAATAATGAATTTAATCCATTTTTAAATAAGGCTGTGACATAATAAAATGTGGAAAAAGTGAAGCGCTGTGAATACTTTCCGGATGCACTGTATGAAGAAAAGAAACAAATCAACACCAAAGGCATTCATAATACAAATCTTTCATGTTGTCCCTCTTTTTGGGCTTCACCTGATACTGACAGTATTATAAAAAGTTTTGGTGTAATCTCTTCAGTTAGAGGTCAGGCTGCAGTGGATGTTGTAGACATGAGTGTTTTGAGTGTTTTGGCATCACTGTGCATGTAGTTAGTGAGCAAAAATGTTAGAGTGGATATTAAAAGAAAACTACTACAAAACTACTCAACATAGGGAGCAGTTGTGGTTCAGGCGGTCAAGGCTATATGCTGCTGAAGGGCAAGTTGGGAGTTTGAGCCCTGTCACTGCTAGGTCACCACTGTTTGGTCCTTTAACCTTACAACCCTAACAGCCTGGATCAAATGATCTGGTGTCGCAATGCAGCAGTAATTAAATGCATTTTGTATCTGTTTGTAGATATGATATAAACCAAATGAAAAATCCCAAGACAAAATAACAAAACCAAAAACGAAATAACAAAAGCGAAAAAAAGAACTGAAACAAAATGAAAAATCCAAAAACAAAATAAAACCCAAAACAAAAGAACGAATTTAAAAACAAAATAACAAAACCAGAAACAAAATGACAAAATCGAAAAGAAAATGAAAAATCCGAAAACAAAATAAAATCGAAAACAAAACAATACATTTAAAAACGAAATAACAAAACCCGAAAAACAAAATAACAAAACCGAAAAACCCAACGACAAATCAGTCAAACCGGAAATGGGATAGATTGTGAATGAAAAAAATTTCCAAATCGCTAATTGAAAGAAACATCTGTCATTCAAGATATACAAGAAGTGCTGCAGCCTCACAGCATTTAGATGTGTGTGAAGCTACAATACTTCCTGTATATTTTGAGTGACTTATTTCTTGCAAGCCACACCTTCCTTTTTCAGTTTGTTGAATTTTATCGCTGAGTAGATGAGACATGTGTCAGGAAGTCCTGCAGCCTTATGGACATTTAAATGCCGTGAGGCTGCAGTTGTGTTTTCTCATTAGGTATTTTGTTTCCAAATGATAAACTAAATGTCATTGTTTTTTTCTGATTTTATTCTCGGTTTTGCACCCCTCTGCCACCGTAATAAAAGGATGGGTAGGGTAGCTTTTGCATTAGATTTTTATTTTTTTTTGACAAAAAACCTAAGACATATGACTACCCATACTATAATTGTTCTTTAGATAAATTTTTGATAGCTTCTTCATAGAGAATTTTTTTTCTAGAATGGAAATTAAAATAGCATGCTTTGTCCATTGTGTGTGCATGCCTTCACAAATTGAGTACCCAGTGTGGAATTACTTTTAAAGTTAATACTGTTATTTTCCTCACTCATCTGAACTCTCTTTTACATCTGCCTTGGCAATACAGAAATTCTGTTTTGATCAAGTATCGCAATCTCTTCACAGCTTAACTGCATTGACCCACAGACTGTGACTGTGTGTGTGTATATACAGTGTGTATATACACCAATATTATACACCAATTTAAACAGTTTAAAATGTATGTTTCTTTTAACAAGAACAAGAATAAAACATGTAGATTCAACATGCAATAATGTTTCTTTTTTTGTTTATTCACAGATATTCCGGAGAGCTGATAAAGATGGTAAGTGCTTATCTGTTTGTACACCTTTATTTCTGAATCAGTTGTATTTTCCATAGAGGACTTACTATTCAGATAGATGAGTAACATTTATCCTGTACATCACGAGTAGATAAGAAAGAAAGGAGGATGCACAATGCTGATGATTGAATGAAGATGAGATACCTAACATTGGCTGATTCCAATAATTTCCAATATCCATTTTAGGTCCAACTTATGCTGGGAAGGTTTCCAGTATATTTTGCCAATAACCCAACTAAATAAAAGGGAATTTTTGAGAAAAATAATTCGCAAGGTCATACGTACATGAGTGGTGGTATATTTGAGGTATTTTGATGCTATTATGCACATGCAGCTTTTAAGTGATATTGCATCATGAGTTCCACTTCAGAGAGGAATGTACCACATCCTGATACCGGTATTTGAAGCTACAGTTTATAGTTTACAGGTTATGGACACCTAGGTTAAAGATATTTCATTTCAGTTTTTTACAATTGCATGTACAGTATGCCATTTGTTTTTTAAGTCAATCAGTGCATCAACACATCTGAGGTAATTTTATTACAAGTAGATACAGATTTATTCCAGTGGGTCACAAATATGAAATGCACTTCTTTGTCTGTCTCAAACAATTTAGAAGATTCCATTTATTTGGAGGTCACTGCTATGGCTGTTTATAAGAGCCTGCTTCTAGAGAATACCCTAATACCATGTGACAAGATATATGTCATTTGTCATAAAGAAATGTCAGGCATCTGTACAAATAATTATATGCAAATATTGAAATAATGGAACCCCACAGACATTGTATTGTCCAGGGCCCGGTTTCTCGAAAGCTTCTTATCGCTA
>JAOVVB010173232.1:0-11393 GCA_028570985.1 Heterobranchus longifilis | reverse complement strand
CTCTTTGTTTTTGGTCCTTTTGTAGATCTGCATCAGTCGTAATGTTTCCAGAAAAGTGAAAAATTAGAGAAAAATGTAAAGTGTAAAGTTGTACTTTTTCAAGAAAAAAGTCGTAATGTTTTGAGAAAAAAAGTCATAATTTTTCCAGAAAAAAGAAGGAATGTTTACAGAAAAAAGTTGTAATGTTTCGGGGAAAAAAGTTATAATGTTTCGAGAAAAAATGTCATAAAGTTTCAGGTAAAAAGTCGTAATGTTTCGAGAAGAGTCGGAATGTTTCGAGAAAAAAAGACGTAATGTTTCAAGAAAAAATACCCTGCACTTTATGGATGTGATCTGATTAATCGGTCTATCCTAGTAGAGACAGGCTCTATAACAGCAGCATCTATAAAAAAACACTGGTTATTTAAGTTATTATAAAAGTCATGCAGGAAGCGATATACAAACAAATGTCCTCTTGTCTTTGTTCATATCTGCAATTTGTTCTTCTTTTGTTAGTACCCATTGATTTCTGGGATTCACCAATGTTTGCTTATTTTTACTCGTCTCTTAAGTAAGGGAACATTTTCCGAGTGGTCGAGAGCACTCTTACCAAGATAAGAAAAAAACATCTAGTTTTCACAGTCCACAAATTTTAAATTTGAGGAAGATAAAAAAAAAAGCATGAATATCATATAATCAAATTCAGATTATTATTCTATTTATATATTAGATTATTATGTTTTAGCTGTTTTTTGAGCTGTTATTTAGGGGGCATTACCTAACAACACCTGCCCTCGTATGGTGTTTAGGGGGCGTTACCTAACAACACCTGCCCTTATAAGGTGTTTAGGGGGCGTTACCTAACAACACCTGCCCTTGTATGGTATTTAGGGGGCATTACCTAACAACACCTGCCCTCGTATGGTGTTTAGGGGGCATTACCTAACAACACCTGCCCTTGTATGGTATTTAGGGGGGCGTTACCTAACAACACCTGCCCTTATAAGGTGTTTAGGGTGCATTGCCTAACAACACCTGCCCTTGTATGGTATTTAGGGGGCGTTACCTAACAATACCTGCCCTTATAAGGTGTTTAGGGTGCATTGCCTAACAACACCTGCCCTTGTATGGTATTTAGGGTGCATTACCTAACAACACCTGCCCTTGTATGGTATTTAGGGGGCGTTACCTAACAACACCTGCCCTCGTATGGTCTTTATGGGGTGTTGCCCTCGTATGGTGTTTAGGGGGCGTTACCTAACAACACCTGCCCTCATATGGTGTTTATGGGGTGTTGCCCAACAACACCTGCCCTTATAAGGTGTTTAGGGTGCATTGCCTAACAACACCTGCCCTTATAAGGTGTTTAGGGGGCGTTACCGAACAACACCTGCCCTCATATGGTGTTTATGGGGTGTTGCCCAACAACACCTGAGCTCGTATGGTGTTTAGGGGGTGTTACCTAACAACACCTGCCCTTATAAGGTGTTTAGGGTGCATTGCCTAACAACACCTGCGCTCGTATGGAGTTTAGTGGGCGTTACCTAACATCACCTGCCCTCGTATGGTGTTTAGGGGGCATTACCTAACAACACCTGCCCTCGTATGGTGTTTAGGGTGCATTGCCTAACAACACCTGCCCTCGTATGGAGTTTAGTGGGCGTTACCTAACAACACCTGCCCTCGTATGGTATTTAGGGGGTGTTGTCTAAGAACACCTGCCCTCATAAGGTATTTAGCAGGCGTTACATATGCTAACAAACAATTGATTTCTCTTAAGAGAAAATATAAGACTCTGTTGCTGCATGAGGCCCAATGTTACACAACATTACCTTGTGATTTTCTCAGTGGAGCACTGAGGACACACACCGTCACAGTAATGGTAACAGAAGGGGTCGTAGTCTTCGATGCTCCACGTCCCCGCCCAGTCTGTCACATTCGCAGCCATGCTGCCTCCGGAGGTCGTCAGCTCATCCTCCTGTTTGCCGTTGTAGTTGCCACAGAGCCCAGCAACATTACCATAGTAACTGCTGCTGATGGACACCATGACAAGCGTGGACCAATCAAAAGTGACTTTAACGCCAATATCACTCTGGAGTATGCCTCTGATTCCAGACTGTGTTATAGAGATGCTGCCGTCTACCAGAAGGACAGGAAGCTCCGTCTTAATACCGTCCACCTACAGAGAGAGAGACGGATGGTATCGATTTTATTCTGTTATATAATACTGTATTGTGTTTGACTTTATTTTTTTTGTGTGAATTTCATTCATTGTTTTTTGTAATTGTGCTTTGGCAACACATGTTTGTCATATGCTAATGATTCACCTACAAAATATTCTGCCACACTTGGGCCTTAAAAATAAAGGTTGATAAAACCAAAGTAGTTATTTTCCATTACTGTAGTTAAAATCTCACCAACAGGAAAATTTGGATTGGTTGTGAAAGAACTAAAAGAAGAGGCAAAAAGATAATTTTACACCATAAAAAGATCAGTACAAAAAGATATCCCCAAAAAACTGGCTGAAAATATAGTCAAGGCAGTTATTACATATATGGTAGTGAAATATGGAATCCCATGAGACAATAGACATCCAATTTAAAATTCTGCAAAATGATGAGGACAAAAGAGTACAAAAAGAATGTACCATACACCACCTGCAGGGCAGAATTAGGCCTGCTCTGTCTGGACATCATCATTGAAAAATGAATCCTCAAATTCTGACAGCTAATTGTGCATGAAAGGTTGAAGTCAGACCCACCAGTACGATGCCTCTGTCAGTCCGTGGGATGGATATACGGTGGCCCATCATCTCCACAGTGACTGAACGCACAAAGGAGCCTTCAGAGTTCCCACGCAGCTCATTCTTGGTGGTCACAGTTACCTCTGGCAGGGAGGGGTCAGCTCCTGAGGGAGGCACAATGCTTCATGTTAATATTAGTAAGACGTGTACGTCCTGCAGCACAGCAGGACACAGTGCATCACATTTTGTTGTTTGTACCAGTTTCTTCCTGTGCAGATAGTTTTGGTTATATTTGTCCAGGTTTTGTGACTCTGAGATTTATGGCTCCACGAAAATAAAATGGAGGTACAATTCACATTTATAATGAATGCAAGGGCGTAGGTTTCATTTTGAGGGCGGGAGCACATGAAATGGGGGTTTTCTATGGAAGCACATTTCATTCCCAAAAGAAAAAAAATATATATATATCTCGTAATTATGAGAAAATACCTTGCGATTACGAAATCTCATAATTACAAGATCTTTTCTCCTAATTACTAAATCCCAAATTCCTAATTATGACAACTTTTGTTTTTGTAATTACGAGATAGTAACTCATAATTACGAGATAAGGTGTCTTTTTTTGTTTTTTTTCTTTTGTAAATGCAATGCACTTCTGTTTGGGGGGACCTCCCTCAGGAATCTTTTTGATCATCAAACTTAATTTCCTGCATTCTGGTGAATTTCTATGCACCAATTTATGCCCTTTCTGCATCAATTTATGGTGGAAATGTCTGATTCCATCAAAATAAAAGTCCCCTGCTACATTCATGTTTTTATTGGGGGGTCATGTCCCCTGCGCACCCCCCCGAAATCTACACCTATTAGTGAATGCATCATAAAAATCTCTTCTATACCAAATAACAGTCACTGCAACTTCTAACATTGTTGTTTTCTTTGACCAATCATAAAAAATCAACAAAGTGGCTTACTGCTTAACAAAAAGTCTCCAAGTTATAAATGTACATGTGTGTCGTCCATTCAAGGCAACACAATGGAGCAATAATAAAAATCAGTGGTGATAAACGTTAACTGAATGTAAGTTCAATACAAAAACATTTCTTTCCAGAAACAATGCCCCTGTTACTCTGGTTGATCCACAGTCTATTTCTAGTAGTTCTGTAATTCTAAAAGAAAACATAGAGGTGACTTCTGTGTGAACCCAGAGCTGTGAACAATATCTCTCTGTTAGTAATTATAAACCTGTGGTGTTGACGAGGACGTAGGTGCAGGTTCCCTGGAACGAGAAGTGCCACTCGTCAAACGTGCGGTAGTGTGGATCACCGGTAGTCCAGCATATAGCCTCAGAGTCAGGAACACACACTCCCTGTCCCTCTGACACCTCACAGTGCTCCTTTATCCTGCACTCCACCTCAGCACAGGGGTCTGAGACACACACACACACACACACACACACACACACACACAGTATCGATATTAATTAATTCATTGTTCAACAGCAAATGCATTTAAGTCTTGGCTCTTGAAGTTGTATTTTTTTAACTTTTTTTCAACCATTTTCAACAAGTCCTCCAAACCATATGACCATTGTTTGTCATTTGTTCCTACTCTCTAATACGACCCAGTGGAGTGTTTTATTAAATTAGCACCCCTAGCTGTGGGAGTAAATACAACCCCAATTGGGGGGTTTTAAACACGCCGTTAACGTTGTAATAAACTGACATTGTAGGTTTAGGTTTAGGCAGCAAAACAACTTTGTATGATTAGAAAAAAGGTTGTGGTTTGGGTTAAAATCAGGATATTTGTTACATTAACTCACCTACATGGGTACGTAGGCTACATGATGTTATCACACTCAGAAACCCAGCTAACCGCTAAAGAAGGGGGAAAGTTGCAGATTTTCAGGCACTGTCACCGTTTGCTGTAGTGACGGCCCTGGCCCACTACACGCGATGAAAATCACTCTCCATTCATTGTGTATGGGAAGCAGCCAACTCGATGCACAGAGCATGCTGGGATATCTGGCGACGCGGAGCAAGCAGGTTGTGCGACGAGAGGGAGTGAAATTCAAACGGCTATAAGCGACCGTTGGGGCAGGGCGGAAGTGAGTATACGCGATTTGGTCGTGTGTAGTAGGCCAGGGCTGTGACACGGGGCTGGGTAAAGATCTGCACACTTTCCCTTAAGTTAGCAGCTAATGCTAGCGCTAGCCCAGTGAGCTTAGCACGGTGCTACTGAACGCTGAACAAGTCATTTTTTGGTGGCCAAAATGGTTGGTTGGCCTGGTTAGCATTGCTAAAGCCTCTACACAGGGCCTGTTAGCATTGCTAAAGCCAAAATTTTGATTGACAGGTCGGCGTGTAGCCCCGCCCTAAAGCATACGCTGCTTTATCGTCTATTTTCATCTTAATGTGACCATCATTTACAAAATGAACATCATGCTGTATTGAAGAAGACTTGAAACTAGCGATTGAGAACATAAACTCAGTATGAAACTGTTTACTGAGGTAATAAATCAAGTGAGAAGTTGATTCATTTTCTCATTGACTTCTATACAACTGGAGGTCTTTTTGGAGCCAGTGGAGTCGCCCCCTGCTGGTCATCAGAAAGAATAATGGTCTATGATTTTATCTCCACCAGTGATGTCATAGTGCACTGACACATCACCTCAACAAGTTGAAACATGTCAATGTGGAGGTCAGATTCAAGCAGCTGTTAAATTGCTCTTTGAAGAATCAACAGATTATCATCGTAGCAGAGCGGAGCAGAGAGTTTTCTGTACATTATAGAAACACATATTTTTGACGAGGGCAGGTGACATTAAAAGATCACAGTAAGTGTTTGACCTGTGGAGTAGCAGCCAATGATTCCATCCCTGTTGCGACACTCCTCCCCCTCCTGGCAGCTTGCAGCGCTGCAGCTGAACTGTCCGGACTGACAGACGCAGCGCTCCAAACAGTCCTCCAGCAACACTGATGAGCCCGACTGAAACGCATCGGAACACACATAGAATCAATATGCTTACCACAGAAGATCTTATGCATTTTTCTTTCTGTGCTGAGATATCGCCCCTTGCCGTTAACACATGGCATGTTTTTTGCTTGTTTAATATCAGTCATCTGTTGGTTATTATTGTCTTAATTCATCCGTAGTCTACATAGTGTCGGCACTACATCTCTTTGGAACAATCTGCCTCCATCACTACATTACATCTACATTATCGTTATTCAAAACATCTGAAAAGAACGTTAATTAGCAAAGATCTATAACACTTTGTGGATTTGTAATGATAAACTTTCATGTAAATTGTACATTTCTATCAATTTTCTAATACCGTTTAGACTTGAAACTGATAAATTAGCCTATGCAATCTTTGTTTTTATCTCTTTGTTCTAAGTATGACTGTTGATTTTTAATAGAGGAGGTATCCTCATAAGCCATTTTTTGGCTTCTAACCTCTCCTGCACAATGTTCAATTTTTTTCTGAAATTCTTTCTGTATTTTTTGTATATCTGAATATGTGCAAATAAAACTATTTTAACGTGTGCTATACAAATGAAATGATGATAATTATTATAAAGACCTTATAATACTGGCCCTCCACCACGCAGCCACACTTCTCCACGGGAACACAGCGGACTCCGTCAGACATGAGCTCGTCGTCACACTGGCAGCCCTCCTGACACAGCGGGCACGGCTCGGAGCTCTGCAGAGAGGAGCAGGAGGAGGCGCACGGAGAGGAGCACAGCTCGTAGTGACTTCCTGCTGGACACGTCACAGCTGCAACAACAAACGGTACGGAGATCTGTTAGGATTTCTGTTGTTAAGACCCTGCGTCCTGGAGCACAGACTACCTCACTGGCCGGCTACAGTATCTTACCTTACTTTATCTTCGTCTTATCATATTTTCTTATATCGTATCATCTTATCGTATCGTTTTATCTTATCTTATCTTATCTTCGTCTTATTGTATCATCTTATAGTATCGTCTGATCTTACCTTACCTTATCTTATCTTCGTCTTATTGTATTGTCGACGTATCGTCTTATCATATCGTCTTATCTTACCATATCTTCGTCCTATCGTATTATTGTATAATTGTATCGTATCATCTTATCTTACTGTATCTTATCTGAGGCTTGACTCAAGTACATTGTATTTGAAGCTATAGCATAAATTCAGTCAGGAAGACTATCCTTTTGCATTCTGTATTTTTATTCTTATGCATTCTGCCATTGACTCCTCTCACACATACTCACTGATTTTCCTTGCTGTCCTTTGTGGATGCCACACCGACATCGTTACGCTATCATCCTGCTGCTGCCTCTGTTTAAATATGATTCGCTCCCTGCCTTTAGTATGTTCATGCTGCTGTTATTCTTGTTCACAGCTGTTTCGCAATTTAATTCTGTTCTCTTTGTTACAGTCGGCTGTCATTTCAGTGCAAATCGTTGCAAATAGCAAGCGCCCCTCCACCTCCCCATCACCGCCAGTCTTCGCAGATTCATCAGCTCCATCAGCTTCATCAGTCTCAGCAGAATCATCAGCCACCACCAGTGTCTGGACATGGAGGGTGTTATCTTGCTGCTGCTCAGGTAAGACGCCCCTCGATTACAGTTCTCCCTGTAGAGTCTAAGCGCCAAAGACTTCCTGCCAGTACTTAATCATCACATATCACCTAAACAAAAGGCTAAACCACAATCAGATCAGACTTACGACAGAAGCTGTCGCTCCTCCATTTGCTGATCTTGGCACTGGCGAGTTGACAGGCGGTCACATAGTTCTGGATGTGACGACACAGGACGTCCGCGCCCCCTTTCCCCATGGACATCTCCCTGGAGACAAACTTTCATTTAATTATAGGAAACACCAGAAATGGTCTTCACACAGAAACTCATATTTAATGATGGATAATTCTGGTGTATTATAACTTATTTTTGCAGTTTGTGCAGTGTAAAAGTGTGTTTAGAGACTACAAGAATCACAGTTAACATCAACGTTAATCTGGGATCATGTTTATAACGCATCACTTTGACATTAGAGGCATGTTCCGATGTTTCCTTGCCTGACACAAGCAGAGTAGTCTGGAGTTGGGGGCACTGTTGAGTGACAACCTGCAAACGGGCCGCCCTGGGCTCTGATGATGTCACAGGCCTTTTTGGCTTCGGGGTCCGTCTGTTTGTTCGGATCCGGACAGGAAGTGGCCTCACAGCTGGTTTTACATGGAGCGTTGTCCTTCTTTACGACCCACTCTGCCGCCATGTCTGCCGGCTTCTCATCAGACATGTCACTGTTATAGTTCCCGCAGAGACCGTGTGGGGCGCCACCATACGTGGAGGGGATTTGTATGAACACGCCTGCCTTGCTGTCATAGGTCAGCTTCAGATCAAAGTCGCTTTCAATGATGATGTGGATCCCATTTTGATGTGCTCGCACTTTCCCATCAGCCAGTGACACAGGGAGGGAGACTCTGATGTCATCAACCTGAGACAAATCAAACGTAACCTGGTAAGAAGTTCACAGAATGAAGTTCCACTACCATGGATGTATAGTAAAACCTGGATACAACGATCGAGGCGGAGCTCCGTTAGCTTTTTCCATCATCAGCTCCAGAAAAAGATTATGTTTAATTCAGAAAGCGAAGACTTTTTAAAAACAAGTCCCAGTTGAGGGATATGATACAAGTAGCCTACATATAGTCTACTTATATGGACATCACATTTACAAGCAGATATATGTATGAAACATACACAAAATGTAACACATAGCCTGAAGCTAAATGGGCTAACAGCTAGCCGGTTAGCTACAACATAACAATAGCTGGCTAGTTAGCGTCAGCTGTCTGTTTTTTGAACAACTTCGGTCTGTCTCGACTGAATTTACTCTCTTTATTGAAACAGATGTGAAATAATTACATGTAAAGTTCAGAATTGACATTTTAGTCCAGCACAGTGGCGATAATACAACATATATGGATGCTAACAGCCGTAAAACAACAGAAAGACGTTACAGACGATCTTTGATGTGACGTCCGTCAACATGTTCACGCATGCGTGGTAGAAACAAGTTTGCGCATGTGTAGAATGGATCGTGTTTCTGGTACGGATCGGGGAGCGACAGTAACAACTGAACACTGGTTGGTTTTACTGCTGATCTTTTGTTCTTCCTCCTTTGTGGGAATACACCGTACACCTGGCTGAAACAAAATAGTCATACCTTGATTTCCCAAACAACCCCGGTCTCCATGGTGATTTCCATGTCGTAAACCTGGAGCTCCACACTGCGAGAGACGGTGCCGTCCTTATTGGTTTGCTGCTGTACAAACACAGAGAAGGCTGCCATCCCTCCTTCCTTCTCCTCCACTTCTGCCATCGTGAACACACAGTTTCCCCACAGAGGATATGCCTAGAGGAGCGGGAAGATATTGAATGTTATATAAGGTACGGAGAACTTCATTAATGACTAAATGCTCCACAGTAATATGTCTCCAACCATGTCTGTCTGAGTTTGTATGCTTTTTACTTTGCAGTGTTTCTGTATTTGCAGCCTTTTTCTGTTAGTGTATTTGTTAGGGTTAGGGTTAGGTTTGCCTTGTCGGTCACTGTATTCAGATTTTAAAAAAAGTATGTTACCTGTCCATCAAAGGAGCGGACCATTCTGACTCCACTCACAGAACAGGAAGCAACACTTCTAGGAGAACAGGAGGCGGAGTCTCCTTTCACAACACACTTCTCATTGACTGAACAGCTGAATTTGGGATTACACTCCGTTTCTCCTCCTTCTGAACAAACACAACGAGTGTTACATGACTTTCCTGGATAGAACACCTGAAACGAAGAGAGGAAAGATCAGAAGTAGTAATATTAGTAACAGAAACTGTAGTTCTTCAGGTTGGTCTCATTCCCTGTTCGTAGTATTACTACGAAAAGTAATGCACTGTAATTCGTAAATGTACCATGTAATTGTGAGACATGAGGCCCAGGTTTAAAAGACACAAAGACACGCTCTGGGTGGGTGGCTCAAACACACGCAGGACTTTCAGGAGACCAGAGTTCGAATCTGTGTATCATGCGAACATCACATGTATTTAAACCTGAAGTAGGAAGTAGGGATTTTAATGCCAATCCCCATGTTTTTTTTCTAACCTAACATAGTATGTTTGTAGCCTAAACCTGCTAAATTAGTCCCTTTTCACAACATCAATTGCAACATTAATGACATATATATCACGTGACCGGGACATATACCAAAACCAGAAGTAGGTCGATTTTTAATGTGATTTTATTGCAATCCCAGTGTTTTTATTTTACTAACCACACCACCTCGTTTTATTGCCTAAACCTAACAAAGTGTTGTCTAAACCTACCGAATTATTCCCGTTTCACAACGTTAATTGCAACGTTAATGATGTGTCTGTCACGCAACCAGGCCATGTATTTAAACCGGAAGACATGTTTGTATATATTATACTGTGCAATACTTTTCGTATGATATCATACAAACGGTTTATGAGAATGCGATGAAATGCTGTAGTGTATTTGTAGTAGTATTATAGTACCTGTCCAGTTTGATAATACTGTCCTTCGTACTGACAGCCACACTCTGCCAGAGGCACACACTTGTCATGACTCAGCATGAATCCATCGTCACAAACGCAGTCTTCTGTGCAGGGCTCGTTCTCGTCACAGCCGTCGGGGGGGGCGAGACCGCTGCAGGTCAGCTGGCAGGGGGGGGCACATAGCTCGTAGTGACTGTTGGCACCACACGGTGGAGCTGGGAGAGAGACAATAAAATACAAACATTACAAACAATGTTTGTGACTTTTAGGACCCAAACATTAAGTAGAGGTGTCACGATTCTTCAAATCCAGGATTCGATTAGACTTTCAATTCTTTATTTAAATATTTTTTTCAGCACTGACTGCTCTGCCATTGTTCTGTTGTATTATGGAGTCTTGATTCGTAAACATCAACAGACTGTGTTTGTGTGTGCATGTCTTACGACAAAGCTTTTCACTCCTCCAACTCTCCAGCGTAGCGCCCGCGTCTTGACAGGAGGTGCTGAAAGCTGATAGGCTGTTGCAAAGGGCAGAGGTGTGGCCTTGGTACACACACAGATCAAAAACACAGTCTGTGAGGAAGGAGGTGTGGTCCAGTTTACTGTGACACTGTCTGTGTGGGCAGAAACAAAACAGGCGTTTAACAGGCGTTTCTTTATATATCTGACATCATGTAGCTGTCGGTTTTTAAAACGTCTCACATTTTCATTATATTATACATAAGTTGATTGTGGTGAATTTCCATTATCGGGATAATTGAGAATATTGTGAATATCTTCAGTATACTACAGTGTCTGATCTGTGATGCAATGCAAATATTTGTTTCTCAAAAAAGTCGTAATGTTTTGAGAAAAAAGTTGTAATGTTTTTTTAATTTTTTCTGATTTTTTCTGATTTTTCTCCGTTTTTCTCCCAATTGTACTTATCCAATTCCCCCTGTTAAGATGTCCCGGTCGTTGCTCCGCCCCCTCTGCCGATCTGGGGAGAGTTGCAGATGAGCACATGCTTCCTCCAACACGTGAAGTCGCCAACTGCTTCTTTTCACCTGACAGCGAGGAGTTTCACTGGCAGGACGTAGCGCATGGGAGGATCACGCTATTCCCCCCAGTTTCC
>JAOVVB010173211.1:0-11394 GCA_028570985.1 Heterobranchus longifilis | reverse complement strand
TGTTTGTATTTCCTTAAACCAATCACAATCGTCCTGGGCAGCACCACGCCCCGACGGTGCCTCTGCAAAATAGTGTCGGGAGGAAACCTGTTTCGGTGGAACACCTCCACAAAAATGTTGTAAGCATATTCTTTGTAGATCTTTACAATCATTCACTGAAACAACAGAGCACGCCTGCTTTATTGCACGATCCAAATCTTCTTCAAAACTTGTCATTTTCAGAGTGTAGGTTGATAACTCGGAGGCTGTTGTTGTTTCCCGTAGTGACGGGACTTTGAGAACGGGAACACAGACTTCCTGTGAGGACAGGAAGTCAGGCTTTATCCCGGCACTGTTTGGTAAGCCTGCCAGACTCTATTGTGGGTAATGTAGACGGCAGGTTTTAAAAAGGAAGAAAAATGTGTGGAATGAAAAATATCGACATAGCGATATATCTGGTTCTGCTGCAAAGATTTTATTCGTTTTTTCTCATAATGTTATAGGAGCGCAGTGCTAAATCAGTTGACTTTTTTAGTGTTTTAGAGTTTTAAGTGCGCAGAAATAATGTATTTTAAAGAGGCAATATTGTAGGAATTGAAGGAGACTTTTCTCAACAATTTTCCCAGCTGCACTCATGGAGTTATTCATAATCCATGGATTTTGTTGGCACTGTGCTGATGTGAGCCTTGCTTGTCACTTACAACTTTGTCAACATTCAAATTGAAATGAAAGGGAAAAACATTGTGGCTAAACCTGCACGGTCTGTTTATACATAATGCATCGCATATGTTAGTTCATAATAATAGAGAAATAATCCCAGGCTGGATAAGGTTGTATAGATTTAGTATGAAAAACTGTACGACCCTTTAACCCACAGTCTTCCTTTGTGGTTTTGCCTGTCTTGTTTTTTGTATGTTAAATTATCTGTGGGTGGTATCGATTTCCACTGAGACTATCTGCACAGCCAGAATCCATCATTATACTGCATGTTGAATGGGCGCTGGAAAATCTGTGTACGTGTGAGGCTGAATGCTGTCGGCTGCATGTTTTTGTTTTTGTTTGTTGACACTGAAAGGCGAAGTTGCACAGTCTTGCAGCATAAAATTAAAAACTATTCAGGGTCTGCCAATGTGAGACTCGAAGCAGCCTGAGGAAAACAAGAACATTTGACTAATCTAAGTTTTAGAGCATCCCACGGGTGTTATATAACAGATACAGTATTTGGATTTGGTTGACCAAGACAAAAAGAAAGTACAACTGTGGAGAAATACTGTAAAAAAAAAAAAAAAAAAAAAAAAAGGGTTCTGAAAAAGTGGGATGAAAGTAACATGAAACATCATGAAACTAAAATTTGTATTCATATCCAATTTCATTACGCTTCCTCACCTTTCATCAGGTGAACAATCGCTCGTCCTCGCTGCTCGACGAGGGCACGGCGCCTGTCATCTCGTTGCCGTGGTTGCACAGAGCTGTCAGACTCAGGCTGCCGTAGGGCTTTCATCAGAAAAAAAGTTGAGAGTTGCTGAGAAAATACCAACTAACTCCCAGTCTAGCCAACAAATCCACCTCTAATGCGCCTCACACCGGCGTTGGCCAGACTGATGGGCTTGTGGAAAGATTTTAATAGCCTTGCCACTTCTCATCCAAAGCCCTTTTATACCCTGAATTACCAGCTGCTCAGTTTTTTGTTTTTTTTCTGGTCAAGAAGTTTTCAGAATTAAACTTTCTAAAGATGTTTTATTGTGTCCTGAATCCTGAAACTCTGCGGCCAGCGTCAATTGTTCTCATTCTGTTAATGAATAGTTAATGTGCAGGAGATGATGACTGGGGATGACTCTGGTTCCTCTAAGGAAGAGGAGGAGAAGGAGGAAAAAGAGGAGAATGTCATCAACAATTTAGCCTCATGGTATATTTTCATACATCCTTTCTGTCTGCCTTATTTTCCCACCTTTAGGATTGTGGTTGGGTTTTGTGCATCTGTTTTACCTCCTCTTTCATGCTGATGTAATCATTTTCATCTTTTTTTCTTTAAATCGAATACATGGAGAGTTATGTGTCCCTCCCAGGTATTATTATGATCTCAGAACTTCTAAAAGTATCAAAGGTCATCAGCTTCCAGAAGTCTTTCTGAGACTTAAAACTTTAAAAGAACATTTTTTTCAACACTTGAAACACTCTATTATGAATTATTCCCACGCAGTATCATTCTCTGAGTTTACTCGTGAATACAGAGTGGAAGAACAAACGGAAGAACTGTGTCTACATGGTACAAGGAGCTCCTCCTACTGCTGTCTATTTCTGTTAATATCACCTGCAGCCTAAAGGTCACGCGTGCTGTTTTACAGTACAGGAGAGTTTGTGCTCATTGCCATTTTCAGTGGGAATTTAATTTCATTATAACTGTACAATGACTGCAAGAGTGAGCGTGGGTGGCTTGTTAAGGCATATTGGTTCCTCCTCATCCCCTTAATTGAGTGAAATTGCACCCGAAGTTGACCATCCCACTGCTACTACCTCTCCTTTCCGCAGCTTCTACATCGTCTCTGGTTCTGCAGGATGATTTATGGCACTGCCCATGAAGCATTTTGTGCTATCTGCGATTCCACAATGAGCCGGCTTTGCAGGGGTTTTGTTATTCCTAATAAATAAATCACCCTGTGTGTGTGGCTTTTAGTGCCAGTGATGCAGATCTGCTGAATAGTGCATGTAGGAGAGCACATGTGCCAGACATGAAGAGAATGGTTTTATGGCTCCAATTGTCATGTGTGACATCAAATACTGGAAAACAAACGAACAATGAGATGAAACGGGGTTGCACATTGTGAGTGTGATCATACTTTAACACTGGTGCAACAGGCTAACAGTGCGGCTTTTTTTCCCTTGTAAAAACAAATCCTAAATTATTTGGCATTGCCTCACTGCAACATATTGCTGTAAATAGTCATTGTGTGTATTCAAACCATTTTAATATGCATGATTCATTTACATAACATCAAATCAGCACTCAAAGGCACTGTTGAAAGGATAATTTAGTGAAACAAGTGTTCATTTATTTATCATGATTTTTTGCCAAGTTTGTGACTCGTCCATCCATATAAATTGCTGAGTCTTCAAAGACAGCTCTGTTGTTAATGCATCCTCACACGGCACTTTGGTGCAGGTGTTGCGAAGCCTTTTATCTCATTCATCAGTGGATCTGCTCGCTGCAGCACTGACTCCCTGCGGAAACATCCATAACAACACATGTGTCAGCTAATACAGAAACATGCCGTTATTATACAGTGTGGGTAGCCAAACATCGCCAGACTCATTCACAAATGCATATTAGCGTGGAACCTCTCAGTTCATTTTTGATTTCCAAGGGGCGTTATCAACCGACGCACAACAAAATGACTTTTTTTTTGGTTTCCACCACTGTTTCGCCATAGACCCGCCCTGCTATGCTGTGATTGGCTAGTACTCGCCACGTCGAAGCGTCAAAAGTCAGAGGCGGTAGGGTTAGGGCAAAGAGGACAGGGTTAGGCTTAGTACTAGCCAATCACAGCACAGGAGGGCAGGACTAGGCGAAACAGTGGTGGGGGGAAAACAGAACGGCCTCTGGTCGCAATTGGATGCCAATTTGTTTTCCCAGGATGGCGAAGGCATGACCCGCCTTACTCTGCCTCTGATTGGCTAGTACTCATTGCCTTTGTTGATTCGGTTGTTTAGGTTTACTCATTTGGAGTGAGATTGAATATCAGGGTAAGCCAATTGATTTTTTCTTCTGCGTTTAACACCATACAGCCACACTTGCTTGCAGAAAAACTTCTTTCAGATTTTAATCTTGATATTAATATTATTGGATGGATTTTAGACTTTCTGACTGACAGATCACAGTGCGTGAGAGTTAATGGTGCTACTGGTTCAGCTCAGGGTTGTGTACTTTCTCCTCTCCTTTACATTCTCTACACAAACAGCTGCCGTAGTAAATTTCAGAATTGACACATAATTAAGTTCACAGATGACTCGGTCATAGTCAGCCTGCTGAAGGAAGGAGAACTGGATCATGAGCCAGTTGTTAATCATGGTGCAAATAGTCTTTCCTTGAATTAAATGTGGTCAAAACCAAGGACATGATTATTGACTTCTGGAAGACAGCACCCAGCCCCAAACCCACTGTTATGGAGGGAAGAGAGGTCGATTTGGTGGAGAACCACAAATATTTGGGTACTGTGTTCGATAATAAGCTGTGCTTTCAGGCTAATGCAGATGCCATCTCTAAGAAGGCACAAAAGCATTTGTATTTCTTAAGCAAAATGAATTATTGTCATGTGTGCACCAAAATGATGACTATGTTTTACAGAAGTTTTGTATTGTGGCGTTGTCCGGGAACCTGTATCTGGCCGATGAAAACAGGCTTGACCAAGTACATGGTACATGGTACTAAAATGTATTTCTGAAAACATTTTAGACAAGAAATAGGAAATACAGTAACAGAATCTTGATTCATATTTGATCAGCACTGCCTGGTGCGTCGCGTTTTGCGCAGTATGCCAGTTACATTCGGTAACTACTTTCTAGCATGACGCTCCTCTGTCAGTCATCGTATCAAACCCACCCTATATTAGATAAACGGTGGTGATTGGTCCGCCCAGAGTCTGGTCGGCTGGAAATCTGTCTGAACGGGAGGAGAGCCAGACGTATCTGCCAGAGCAAATGAAACATGAGCTCAACAGATTTGTCTGGCTCCCGGGCTACAGTGTAGTTATATTAATCTAAGTCATAGATTTTGATCCTTTACTATTACTACTATTGGAAACGTTGTTAGAGGCCCGACACACACAGGTGTTTTCACTTATGTTGCCTGGTTAAACCTCTCAGGATTTATTGTACACTTTTGCAAGCGGTCAGCTTTCAAACAGTATTAAGCCCCTTGTCAGCGAATCAAAAATCTTCAGATCACTGAGTCGGCACATTGCTGACACTCTGCAAGCACAGATAACGCTTTCCAGAGTCCGTTTCTGTTCAAGACTTGGCGATAAGTGGCATAAGAAGAAAAAGAAAAATCAAAGTTTCTTTTCTTCAACCTATACGATCACATAAAAATGTGATCTTTCATTACCAATCCTTCGTACTATACGTATGAATGATCTGCGGGATATATATGTGCATCTGTTCTCCTACTTTGTTTCCTTCTGCTGAGACAGACGCTGGATTGAAGCTGCTGTCTTTTGAATTTTTGAGTTTCTTCTGGTGTAGCTGTGTTCTCTCGAGGGACTGCTCAGTCTTTGTCAGCTCTGCTCTCGTGTTTTGCTGCGGTTTGCAGTGGTTCTTATTCTCAGCTAGTGTGATAGTACGGTGTGTAAATTTGAACACTGAGCGAGCGTGTAAGCTCCTCTCGTGTTGCTTTTCTGTTCCGAGCCCTGATGTGGCGGCAGACGATGACGACATGCCTTTTGGGTGTAAATCCCAGTTTCTGCATCACCTGTGTGTGTTTGTCCCAGATAGGAGTTACAGGAGTCTGGATCTCAATCTTCTCATTAGAGGTGATTATTTCTAAGATTCCATGAAAGGAAATCCCTTAGACGACATCGGGGAAGTCGAGTAAAAAAAAAGGAACATTTTGTCTCTGAGAGCCTTCAAAGTAGTCTGAATCAAAGTGTTTTCCAGCCCAGTGATGCAATAACAGAGTAAAAAATGCAAGAGTGCTATTTCGAGTGAATATTAAAATTTAACAAGTAATGGCTATTCACAGAAAAAACTGTTGTTGCGCAATGTACATTCTTATACTCCTTCTGTCCTCTTCATTTTCCTCCACCATCTTTCTTCGTTTCTTACATCCCCAGTCTGCATTATGTAGATGTAAACACATCTTAAAATATTGCGTAAGTGTAATTATTCTACAGATAAACGCACACACGAAACAGCCCAAATAGCTTTTTTTTTAATGTTTTGTTTGCACTATGTAGACCATAAAGGCTCAAAGCACTCTTTCTTTTTTTAGGTGCGAGGGCATTAAACTTGTAACTGTGTGACACTAATGAGGGTAAAGATCTGAGCAAACATTTGCAAGATCACAGGCAATGAATATCAACATGCATCAATTAAGCAGCTACGCAGAAGCGCTCCAGAAGAGATGCCAATATCACGGGGATAAATGATTTGGATGTTCCGTTTTTATCTGTTGTTGTCATGCAGGGGTCTCACTACAGTCAAAGTGGAAAGTTAGAAAACATTACTTGATACCCTGAGCAGCAGAGGAAGAAACCTGCCAAGGAAAGACAGTATTGAGAGCGAGAGGACTGCAGAGCACTCGATAAGATTTCAGGACAGAGAGTTCTGGTGTAGTGAGTTTTCATCTCCCCCCCCCCCTCCTCCAACTGTGTTATCAGATAGAGCCAATCTTTGTCTGGCTCCAGTCCAGTGGAATCCTGGAAGCACCGACATATGTGCATCCAATCTATGTCCAAAGAACAGGTGTGTGTAGGGTATCTCAGTGACCTCCATTCAGCAGATCCCCCAGAGCAGAACCTACACACAGTATATGTCAATGAATTATTGATCACTGACGGGTTATATTTTATCTTCCACACAAGCAAGAGAAAAACATCATTGTCACCACTTTGACAATACATATACAGTATGTCATATTTAGAAAGACATTCTGGGTAGAAATAAAACACAGCATTGGGTATATAATGTATATAATTCAAAGTAACTCGTCTGTCCTCAGTGTGTGTGCAGGTGCACAGCTGTGCAGCGAGCTAAACACACTTCCAATATAAAGGTTGAAGACAGGAGTTCACCACTGAAGCAATTGTAAAACTGTGAAAACAGTTTTGGGGTTAAACACAAAAAAATCAATGATAGTGATTACAAATTTGAAAAATATGAAATACCATAAACATGTAACAACACGTTAACTACACCATATGTTTACATCCGTAACAAATGTTTATTTTAGCCCAAATCATCGCTTACTAGTTTTGTTGCCTAAACTTTCACATCGTTAACCGCATGTTTAAAACTGCGATCATTTCACAGCGTTAAAGAAAACATTAAATATATGTTGTTTTAGGAGTCATTGGCAAACGACCTATTCTGTTGTTTAGGTTTGAGGATGTGTTTGAAAAAGTAGATAATTTGGGGTTTTTAAGTGAGGTGGCTGCCATCTTGGAATAATGAGCGAAAATTAATATAATATTAAGTTGGACTAGCGGGAGGCTTTCTGCATTAGCAACACATTAGCCTCAGAACGCTAAGTTGTAGCTTAACTAGCGCTAAACTGATCTCAGCAAAAATAGCTTTATTTAATATCTGTTTTGTTTGTTTTATTTGTTTCACACACATAAAAACAAATCACAGTGAAGAAATATAAAGTAATGTGTGAGGGTGTGGTAGAAACCTGTAATGGCTTATATAAAAACCACACCCAAAGGATATACTAAAGATCAAATGTAAATATACAAAATCACCAGTAAAGTTTAAATATTAATGTAAGGTTTCATACAAAATAAGTGCAGAATTACATTTAAAAATAAGAAAGAAAAGATAATATCAAAGAAACAGCTGTATATCTACAGTAAAAACAACAGTTTCAAAAAGTGTTTTTTTCCAAATCAACATTATTTTGACATTAGGGCATTTCTATGTCTCTTTTTGTACGTAGACAATGACACAGAGGAATCCATTAAATGTACATTTTCATTCCATGACATAACTCCACGAAATTTGATAGAAAACTGGCCACGGGATATTTTAAATAAAGAAAGATGAAGACTCTTTGCCTGTCTGGTTGGATAATTATGGAAATGTGAATTGTTAACAAAATAATTTCTAAAACTATAAGGTAAATCTGTATTTTTGTATATAGCTTTAAAGACAAATGTATAGGTTTGAAATGTGTTGATGTGAAAAACAGTCAATAACTGGAGTTTATTCTTTTTTTCCATTCAGAAGGCCTGAAGTTGCTCTCCCACCTTCATATTCAATTAACATACTGAATCTTGTAGCTTCTCTCTTTGCTCCACAAGACAAAAACATGAAAAAAATGAGTTTAAGTAGAAATATTCTCACAAGAACAGGAAGTTAGCCACAATTGTAGAAAATATAGCTTAGAAATTGATGTATTATAAGACATCAGGTGATTTCTGTGGATACAATGGAAAATCAGTGGATGTGAAGGGGAGATCCCTGTAAATACTTGATTATTCCATAAGCTGCGAGCTTCACACACTCTTCTGTCTCTACACACAGGTTCTGCCCCTTCTACAAAACTGTCGGCATCCTCTCAAACATGATCAGTTTTTACGACATGGCCCGACACGCGGTGGAGTCCACGGCACAGAGCGACAACAAAATCACCTGGGCCATGATCAGGGAGCACATGGGAGAGATCCTGTACAAAATCAGCTCCATGAAGTTCAAGGTACACGATTGTTCCTCGTGTTGTGGGGGGAGATAATCTTCTTCAACATATTTAGTTTTTATTTGTTTGTGTCTATTTTTCATCAGTCAAGATAAATAACCAGGCTTCCTATGCAGTGTGGAAACTATTTATAGAAATGTTTGTGTTTCCAGACTATTGCCCCTATTCTGTTTTCTAAAATATAAAATTCAGAATTTCTTAAAAAATAAATTAAATACAAGCCGAGTGTTTTCATGTTAGAGAAGAAAAAAGTCAGAATATTTTCAGAAAAAAAGAATATTTAGAGAAAAAGTTGGAATATTTTCAGAAAGAAATATTTACAGAAAAACTTTGAATATTTTCAGGAAAAAAAAAAATATTTAGAGAAAAAGTGAATATTTTCAGAAAAATAGAATATTTAGAGAAAAGGTCTGAATGTTTTCAGAATTTTTTTTTTAATAGTTTGAGGAAAAACTTGGAATATTTAAAGAAAAAAAGTTCTTATTTATAAAATCGCAAAAAAAATATAACAACAATAATATAATATTTATTCAATATGTAAAGTGAAAATATAAGTAAAGTATATGTAGCAGCAGGTAATTTACTTCTTCCTGTTTGAGCAGAGATGTTTGACAGAAGTGTGGACTAAAGTTTTCTGACGACTGGCTTGAAAATCCCAAACACAAAGACTGACTGGTGAAGTATTCTAAATGGAAAAAGAAAGCTAGATACAACTTTGTGTAAAATCCTTGGACATCTCCAACATGGAGGAGGCGGCCATATGCAAGAACAAAAGCACTGTTGTCTTCTACGTATTCTACCGAGAAGTCTGAAAATTTGAGTCTGGAAAAGCCTGGACATTTGCAATGGAATAATGAATAACGTATTCTCTGTTGAATGGATTCTTTAGGACCCTGTTAAGGATGGTGAAGCTAAGATCAAAGCAGAGTTCGCCCAGCTGGTGGAGGACATGCAGAATGCCTTCCGGACCCTGGAGGAGTGAGTTTCTTCTGCCTCTCAGCTCCTCTCCCAAATATCCAAACCCCAGTGCAGTGCAACATAGTGCAGATTGAATGGCCCGTGTTCTGAATGTCTGCCTCAGTCATGTGACCTCTTTTATTCCTTGGTGTTTACGTCCCCTTAAACATTCCTGCACAAATTTCCATTTAATTTAGTTGATTTTTGACTCATCTACTTCAAAAGCACAGTACTGGAATCCCCTGAGACATCTGAAAATCCGGTTTGCTCAACGGATGTAGCAATACCTTTTTTTTCCATTGCTTAGCACTTATAGATCACTCCACCATCATCATGCTGTGGTTAAAATCAGTGGGCCCCAATCAGGTGCTTTACTTGCACTCAACCAGTATAGCTGCAACCAAGAGTGGAACGGGATGTTTCTTTTCCCCCAGATGTGACAGTGATCAATACAGATTATTAATCCAGTGGGAACATGCACATGGGTAAAGGGACAGATGCACTGCATTGCTGAATATCAGGGGGTTAAAGGCATTCTTCCACCTCTTACCTCTTACGTGTGATCGTGATGTTGTGTGGACTATATACTTGATATTTTGTGCAAAAATGTGAATGAATGAGTCTGTTAGAGTTGTGTTGTAACAGATGTCTCACTATTATATTCGTGGTATGTTGCTGTCTCCTGAAATAAATGTAAAGAACTGACTTAAAGTTCACCGTGTCGGTAAGATTTTATTTATCATGTTGAATTTGTGTTTGTCACTGCTTAACATCATTTCATGCTTCCCATGGGTCCTTGAAAGTTTGTGAATTTGAGGGAAAAAAACAAGGCCTTGAAAGTTTTTTTAAAATAGACACGGGTCATTGGAAGTGCTTGAATTTGTATATTTATCTAAGTTTTTTTTAACTTAATTTTCTGCTATCTGCATGTGTCTCCTGCAGTTGTCATTGTTTCACACACCAGCCTGCTAGTTCTCATTATAAAAATTCTCAGTGTAGTAACAGTAATTAACCTTGATCTGTGTCTCAAATTATTGGGTCCTTGAATTTGATGTTTAAGAAGGCGTGGGAACCCTGTAATTTACACCATCACTTTCAAAATGATGATTTTTCCGGTCTCCAGAAATGCGCAAACTTTAATTTACAAAGCAAACGAGTATAAATACATTTGATTGGTCATCTTAAAATGACTGATGGGAACGAGAAAGCGATATAAAGTCTATTATATTCTTTTTTGTTGCTCTTTTACATTCGAAAACAGCTGAACAGGAGTGATCTTGACCTTTGACTGCTGCAACTCACAAACACACAGATGTTCAGTAAAACACTCGCGTGTGGTACACACACGTTTGAATGCTCTTTTTGATTGTACTAAACTTGTAATCTAATTTTCCCTATACATGTTTTTTTTTATTAGCTTTGAAAAAGCGAGGAAAACATTTTACACACTACACTAAACACTATGACACTATAATATATGCACTGTCACCAAATATTCTGAACACAATGTGTTTCATTTAATACTAATTCCCCTAATATTCAACCTGACATATTTGGTATTTTGGAAATCTTTACCAGCCCAACTGATGTGTCCTACACGCCCACACATTTAAATATTTTTTTCTTTTTAGTAATCATTACACTTTCTAGCAAAACTGCAAAAATCTGACAATAAAAACAGAAGTATGTGACAACCTGTTTCACCTCATCCTGCCCACTTGAAATCAAAACAAACAATATGAAAATCTATCATGAAATGACCCAAACTGTTGGGTGTTCAACAAATAATAATTTAATGGCAGAACAAACTGTATTCACACTGATACCATGGGGTTAGTGGAATGGTCAGAAATTGAGGTAGCATCATCAAACATTCACAGGGAGGGAACATTTAGTCCAACACAGGGAGCCGAAGGGATGATGTCTTTTCGTAGGTCAACCCCGAAGCTCGTATCTCCATGGGTTCCCTCGTCAAAAAAGCCTATGGGATTTTTGCATTGGATTTTGGATCATTGTAGAAAATAAGCTCTGTGGCGAACACAAGTTTATGA
>JAOVVB010173201.1:0-11394 GCA_028570985.1 Heterobranchus longifilis | reverse complement strand
AAAACATCTGGATCGCCCCCTGGTGGCTGGCTGCAGTATAGGTCATAAGCCCCGCCCCCTCCATGTTAGTGGATGGGCCAAACTAAAAAAAATTCAAGGTACATGTCAAATACATTTTTCCCAAAGATGGTTTCTGTCATTTTAGGTAGTTTTTAAACACTGATGTTTGTTCAAGTGTTGTTGTCGATAAATTTAGTTTTAATTAGTTATTTGATGCTATAAAAAAGGGTGAAACATCATGACTGACAGCTGTGATTGACTCGCGATTGGTCAGGCGGGTGTATAGGTGGGGCTTTGATACGCATTGTCCATCTTCATATATTAATCCAAGAAATGTTGATATTAAAATATGGTGAGAACAAGATTTTTTGGGTGGAAAATAAACTACAAAGCCAACAAATGATTATGTAATCACACTATTAAAACAACTACAGAGGATGTTTATCAGTATGGGATTTACTTTGTTCTGTTAATTTATATTTTGCTGCCCAAACAATGCAATTTTCTAAAGCTCTTCATCATTATTGTAATAAACATTACTTTTATCATTTTATGAAGGATTGTTACACAGTTTTCAGTGTGTATTTTTGGTCAAATTAAGCATGTGTTTATGTAATTGTTCTGTTTCTTCTTAAATAGGGCTGCTATTGGTTATTTTTATTATCGATTAATCTGCTGATTATTTTCACAAAATAAAATGAATAAAAATGACAGAAAATAGTGAAAACTACATCATAAAATTATAAAATTTCCCACAGCTCAAAGTGACAATATTAAGTTGCTTTTTTTGTTCGACCATCGGACCAAAACCCAAAGCTTTTTAATGTGACAAAGAAAAGCAGATGCTCTGATGAAGGCCACAAGCGTTACATAACGTTAACAAGAGATTAGTCAACTTTGTCCTGAAGATCTGTGTGTGTGCTACTGTTTTTTTTATCTCTGTGTATTCAGCGTTGGAACGATATGAAAGCAGCAAATACTCACATTTGAGAAATTGTAACCAGCAACTATTTGGCTTTTTTCTCGAAAAATGACATCACTAATCAAAACAGTTGCCACTAATCAATTCATTGTTTCAGCTCTAACTTGAAGCACCACATATAATAATACAACACTCCCAATTCATTCCTTAGTACTGAAATATTCTTTTACTGTGCTATTTTGTGAGGAAAAGGTTTAAAAAGAAGCTACTTCACATCAATGCCTGCAAAAATATGTAATAGGAACATACGTAACATTTTTGTTCTAAATGGCGTATCTGTTATTTTTAGAATAAAACTTAGGGACAGGCCCCGATCTCATGCGCTGATCCCCTGCTGGTTAAAAAAGCCATCTGAAATCTGATGCTAAGCGATCCGACAGCAGCCTGTGGTCATTGTAATCCTCCCAGAATAAGATTATCCCTGTGTGGCAACAGTGGGCCAGGGTGGGCAGGGCACACCCATCAGCTGTGTGTCTAAGGCAGAGCCCACTGAACACCTACCACTAATCTCTGTACACACACACACGCTGACAGCCAGCATATAAACTCAGGCCGGGCCAGGCTTCAGCATCAGGCCCCGGTGACACCAGCAAAGTCTCCAAAACCATATCTGAAGCATCAGTACCTTCTGAGAAAAAAAAATGGATCTCAGAAAAACGGTTTCTCTTCTCCTGCTGCTGCTTTTAGGACTCTGTGACGCTCATGATGGCAATGTAAGAAATAACTCACTAAATAGTTTAATAGTGTTGAATAGTTTGTGTGTTCTGTGTGTAATATTGGTGTCTGTCTTTGTCCAGATCATTGCATCAGAGTAAATACTGTTTTCTGTTTTTTTTCCCCCACAGGATCATGATGCTCATAACGGTAAGTGACCAAACCACACTGCATCAATTAGCAGCTCTGTCTACGAGACCAAATCTATCAGGTAGAACACGTGTGTCATTGTGAACACACAGAGTTGTATGACTTCTGCTTTGCTCCCATTTAGAGATCTCAGTGGATAATTCAGACACGGAGGACTTTACAACAACTATTCTGAGGATGAACAACGGTGAGTATTCAATCAGCACAGTGAGGGAATATTAGTTTCTCACAATATTAAGAGCAGAATGTCAAACAGATTTGATTTTTACTGATGTTCTGCCAGTTAGATTCAAATGCACATTTTCTTCAACAGGATCTCGTGATTTTCTGGAGGGAGATATCATGATGCCAAAAACCAGGAATGCTATGAAGTGCTACAGAGGAGGAGACAGCTGTCTGTGGGCCAAGTCCAGTAACGGAAACGTGGAAGTCCCTTACACGATAAGCTATAAATACGGTAGGTTTTACTTTTTTAAAAAAGGTACTGCATTAATGGAACTGGATTCTGCATATTTATGTCTCTAACTGAATGTCACGTTACTGATTGACTTATTTTACTCACAACTGCAGACAACCAGGAGAGGAACGAGATTTTAAGTGCCATGAAATACTTTGAATACTCCACCTGCATTCGCTTCGTTCCACGTGCACGTCAGAGGGCCTACTTATGCATTCAACCGAGATTTGGGTGAGTCGATGACTAAAGCTGCATGATAAAGGAAAAATACAGAAGTATGTGTAGTAAAAGTAGTGGGACAGTCAAGATAATTCATCTGTTAAGGCAAGAACAGTAACAATACTTAGCTGCACATTTATTGTGTTGGGCATAATGTGGTAAAGAATATAATGATATATTACTATATTTTAGGGATGTTAATAATTAACCGTTTAACTGTTAACCGACAATAAGAGTTCTGACCAACAGTTATTATTGTTAAAACAATTTTAAAAGGTAATTTTGTTGTAAGTTTGTTGCACTGTAGAAGAAAAATAGGCTATACAATTAGTTTTTAACTTGGTGCTAACTTTACACTAGCAAGTTGCATTTTAAACTCTTTTTTTCTGCTAAGTTTGTGGTTACTGGTAAAGTGTCTGTTTCCACGACAACGCAGACAACCTGTGAGACCGGTATAAATCTGCACAGCTGTCTGCAGACATGGAACGTATGTCAGAGCCTTGTTGGCTCACGGTTAACGATCGGTTAACGAGGGTCAGCGATCTGCCAGAAGAAAAACAAATCTAAACTAGCATCCCGACTATATTTCACTTTAACATCCGTGTATGTGCCAGGTGGATCAGGTCTTGCACGTTGGACAACAACACTGAGTTCCAGTTTAGGCAACTCAAAGTTAGGACGCCCTCCTGTGAGTCACAACTTTCTCCACAGAGTGTTTCTGAACCCAGACCCAGGAGCCCAAGGCATCAGGGGGCCCCTAGTTCAGAGCCTCTGTTTTCAACATATTCAATGTTGCGTATCTGCAAACCAAATCCAATGTTTGTTTTTGTTGATATTTCCCCCCCTTCGCATCACAGCTGCACAGCACTGAGTCTACAGCAGCAACACTTCTTTCAAATACAGGAACATTGTTTTAACTATTTAAATCAGTGTGACAGCTCTGCATCTCAGGATTTCTGTGATGGGTCCCTATAATATGTCAGTTAGGGCAGGACGATATGGAGAAAATCAAATATCACCATAGTTTTGACCAAATAGACTACCTTAATATCGATACTGCGATGATATTGTGGGGTTGACTATAGGTGCTTTCACAAGATAGAGCTAGAACAGTCTGGTAAGTTCAGAAAATGTCATCACTTTACCTTAACTAACCACCATATTATATTACAATATCCAAAATCTAAGAATATATCTCTCCTATTACGATATTGATATAATGTGATATTGCCCAGCTCCAGTGTCAGCACAAAGAGGCACAAAACAACTACTAGAAGCACATGAAAAATGATAATTAGGACTAATCATTTTGCATCTCTTTCAGTGTGGGGGTCCTGAGGGGCGAGGGGTCTATTGTCTCATAATCCGTCCATGCACTGTGGTTAAAGCCGCTACGTGCAGCATCATTCTTACTTTTAACAGGTTTTAATCCAGGATTCTTCCTCTTAGTTGGTCGAAATGCTACTCAAACATTTGTCAGTCCTCTCTGTGACTTCTTGAAACTGAAACTAGTCCAGATTGACCAACAAGAGACGAAACGAAACAAAAGAAGAGTAAACTGCAAGTTTAGTTTCACAGCAGCTGTCCTGTTTGCATCTGCAGTCACAATCCATCTCCCAGCTATGCTAACAACAAAAAAAATCCCCCAACATCATCAGAAAGCTAATTATTTAAGCATGTAGGGTCACTGATAATGTAAATGACATGAATTTATTAATCAAATGTCAAAGTTGCATGTTGCATATTAATCATCTCTGTCTCCCTTTCCCTCTCTCTCCACCATTAGCTGTTCCTCTTTGCTGGGTACCACTGGAGGAAAGCAGGTGTTGTCGCTGCAGAGGTTCGGCTGCGTGCGTCGGGGCATCATCCAGCACGAGCTGCTGCACGCGCTGGGCTTCTTCCACGAGCACACCCGGAGCGACCGCGACGAGCACGTCAAAATCAACTGGGATAACATCATTGGATGTAAGAATCTCACAGTGTCACTTATGATTGTTATATTTCTTAGTCTGTTAGCTATTTATTGTTTTGTTTTTTTTTGCCCCCAGCTTTTGGCAACAACTTCAGAAAGCAGAACACGAATAATCTCCACACTCCATATGACTACTCCTCTGTCATGCACTATGGAAGGTAAAATATGTTACTTTATCAAATAAATCAATGCTAAACATCATTTGAAAACTAATTTATGAATGATTCTTTTTAATGATTGTCAACACTGTTGTCCAAATCTGTAGAACGGCCTTTGGAAAGCAACAATCAGAGACGATAACTCCCGTCCCGGACTCGTCTGTTTCCATCGGGCAGAGAGAGAACATGTCCAAAATCGACATTCTCAGGATCAACCGCCTCTACAAGTGCAGGGGTTTCTTTTGATAGATGATTACTGCAGTGTGTTGTTTTTCATTCTGACATGATACTAAACATCCATGTGGCAGCACGACAATAAAAGCTTTCATACAAATTTTGTCTTTTGTAATTTACTTGACAGTATGGGCTGGGTATCGTTTAAAACAAATCAAGATACCAGTACCAATACCAGTGACTTTAAAATGATTAGCTTGCACTGCAGCTGGATTTCTCGCAGTATCATGACATCACGCAAGAATCGCAGGTTCACAAGATCACACAAATCCATCTTGTCAGGGTTCAAGTAATGCGTTTGTGTCCGAACAATCAGCGTTTCTGGATCAATCAGCGTCCTGTGAGGAGCTGCAGGCAGCTGTGGGCGTGGTTTAGGTGTGTGTGTGTGTGTGTGTGTGTGTGTGTGTGTGTGTGTGTGTGTGTGTGTGTGTGTGTGTGAGGGGACTGTAGATGCAATGCTGGCTCCTAAAGACGGTAGTGTAGATGCTGCAATAGCATCAGAACTGCAGAGTATTTCTTCACTGAAAAACGGCACTGAAGGCTTTTCTCAATGGAAAACACTCTTCTCCAGAGTTTGATAGACAGATGCTTAATCCAAACAATTGCCAGGTATTTCTTTATAACTGCCTGCCTTTTTTCAAACGGTTTTATAACAAACCATCTGACGCGTCATGTTACCAACAGAGTACTTCATTTCATACCGTCTTTTCCGACTTCATTCGATACAATCATGTGAATGGAAGAAGTCAGTTGTGTGAAATGCCACCACCACTCCTCCCCAGCCGAGTGATTTTTAAAACAAATACATTTTGAAAGTGTTCATATGATCTCCCAGTGTTTTGATGGCATCTCGGCACGCTGACTTGCCAACTCCGTGAAAAACACTGCGCTCGACTGTATGAGATGCAGCTGCGGTGGTAGTGGGCCAATCACACAGCGCATTAAATCGAAGAACGCTTGCGGTGATTGGCTGTGAGCAAAACCATACAAATAGTCTTTTTTTTTCTAGATCTGGGTACAAAAAGGATCAAATGCACGTGTCGTTTGACTGGAGAGGTTTTGATATTACTTGGTATTGGGTTACTTTGGTCGATATTTGGAGAGTGCACATTTCTAACAGAAAGCAGGGTTAGAAAGTGGAGGCATGAAGTTTACCGGGTCTAACAAAGGACACGTTCAAGTTGCATTCTGGGAAGTGTGGATCCATAACAGGGGCTTCAAGTCCAGATATCTTGGGTCTGCTGCTTCGATTTTGACTATTCTTGTTTTAATCTGTTTAATCCTGCAAGCCATCAATGTTATGAGCAAACTAATTAACTAAAATTAAATTAATACATTATTTCTACAGAAACTGGATGTCTATCCTCTACAAAACAATCAATGCATCTTCATTTATTAGAAACTTTGTAAAATCCTGTTGTAAATAAAAAAAATAAAATAAAAAAAAATAGTTGCATATTTGTTATTACTACATGTTTTCCAATTAGTCCATATTACTTTCAGTATGAAAACAAAGTTGGGAAATGTTGGCAAAAGACAGAGATGAATTTAATTGGATACGAAAAAAGACTGAAGGGCAAATATGTGGCAATATCTTCATAATTGAGTTCATTTCCATTCCGGCTCATAGTAATTAAGTTTGGGATTTGTACACAAGTGAGGAGTACAGTGTTTTATCAGAGTGAATCAGTACTGCAGTATATTTAGCGAGCCAGACTTTGCAGGGCTCCCTTTCTCTGCAGAAAGGCATAGATGTGGTACAGGACACAAGATAAACCCCGTTCCTACTACTCCCTAACACTGCAGAGACATTCTGGGTTTTTTTTTTTTTTTCACTTGGCCACATCCCACACTCTTGAATGTGTTTTTTTTTTCTTCTCCCTCCTTTGAAATCCTACGCAATGTTATCCTTCTGCATCCAGAGGGTGAGAAAGGAGTGGCGGGGGAGTGTCAGGGTGAGATGAGGGAGGAGAATGCCTCAGAGAGAGAACAGATTCCTATTAAGCAAATTTCCCTGCACCCGTGATGTATGAATGCACTAGCAATCACGACAGCCTTGCATGTATTCCTCCAGTGTTGTGGCTTAAATGCAGCTAAAGAGGCCGTGGCACAGTGGAGCTCGGAGAAAGCCAGAGAATGTGTATAGTTCAGATGGACACAGGGCCTTTAATGTTTCATAAAGTAGTTTCAGTTCATATCAATCGTTCTGTGCATGAAATATTTAAAATCTACTTGTTTATTGAAATATTTAACGCTCCGGCTCAGTTCACGCTCCAAGAAGCTCCGGGAGACTTTCGGCCAGCTATAAATTAGAGTATTTCTGCAAATCCTGATTAAAATAAGATTAGCAATGAGCCTGGGATCCCAAGACTTAAGTACAAACAGGCCACCACTGGAACACACTGTGGCTAAAAATCACTGAACGTTCAATGAAAGTGGAGTCTAATGAGAGTCATCTCTCCGGACTGTGAGGCTGACGTAAACTCAAACACATCGAATGGAATATTTGATCTTGCCTTTGATTGTTCGCGAGTGCGCCTCCCTTGGTTTTGGTGTTTCTGAAGCCTTATAAAACATTAAAACGTGAAATTGAAGTCTGATCTGGAGTATATTACCTAACATTACCGTTATTTGTTAAAGCTTCTTATGCATGCTCTTTGACCGTACTTTAAAGGACAGTGTGTGCATGACCAGCAGGGTGTCCTGTAGGATGTCCGGTCTAATGAGAGCAGGCCAAATGCAGTCTGATCCGTGATGTCGCTGGTAAGATGCTGGCAGGCCATAACCGCTGGCTGGCTGAGCGGCTCTTACCACCACGTTATTAACACAGATCAGTGTACCTGCCTCTCTTCAAACACGATAAGCTTCAACACACAGCTCTTCTCATTTCACTGCGTGAGCTGCCTAATACCAATAGGAAATTAGAATTTTCTCTGCTGCCATCTTAGCCAGTCCAACCTCGGAGAGTGTTTCTGTGAACAAGGTAGGCTTTAAATCCCTTTAAAAAGTCAAAACAAAAAAAAGCCATTTTACACGATTAACTGCAAAGCTGTAAATGAAGAGAGGGGGAAAAAAAAAAAAAACGAGCAAAGTTACCGTCTTTTAGTACAAAATTCCCCTTTTTGTTACTATTCCTTTTGCAGCAGCTCAGCAGGAAACATTGTCTGGGGAAACATAAATAGGGAAATTTGTACTAAAAAGGACTCAAAATACTCACTTCATTTGTCTATTTCAGACTGCTGAATACTCATTGAATGAACTGTGGAATACAGTTTTGCACAGAACAAGGACTATCAGAATACATTAGAAAGGGATGTCTCCAAGAAATGATAACAGCATCCAGGAACGTAAAAGTAGATATGGGCATTAGGGATGCCACGGTGAGGAAATCCTCCCACCGACGAATAAACGTGTGACAACACCAGATATTTTGCAAGAAAAGATATTCGCTGATGACGCTCAGTATCTGCAGAGCGCTAACTTTGATCTCTCGCAGCTGCGACGCGGCCGCTGCAGCAGATCGCGGCCAGTTTAGACCAATGTTGCCTCCAGGTGCTGCCACCCTCAAAGTTTATAGCCTCATTAAACTAGAGTACAGGACTTTTACATAGAAATTAACATCCATTACATTCAAGCCTTTACCAAACGAGTGCACACGACGCAGAATGAGCCTGCAGTCTACCTGTATTAATACCTTGACAGGTAGAATCAACAGTGTTTGTGTATTTGCTCAGAAAACAAAAGTTCTGCACTCCAACTTTAATGTTATCAGGTTCCATGTTAGCATTGGGTTTCAATCCGAAATATTGCCAAATAGGCACTTTTGCTTTTCGCTTTGACACCAAATCCCGCTCCACCGTCACGTCATGTGACTCCTGCTGCTCTGTGCTGCGACTACAGAGCAGACATTTTCTGTTTATACCCCCTTTAACACCCTTAGTATTTTACAAATTAGAGTTGTTTTTATTTGATGAGCATCAGCATTGATATGCAAAAATGAACTGAATAGGTTTTATTTCTATTTTAAAAAAGAAAGAAGAAAAACGACAGTGGGGGCGTGTAATCGGTGTGTGACTGAACACCGTGTAACACCGCCGCTGCAAGTCTAATGGGTATGTGAGTATTGTTTTTAAGACAGACTTGAAAAAAAAATGTGAAGCTGCCCTTTAACACAGAATGGGTATGAAACTGTGTAAATAACATATGGTAGCTTCCTCCAGAACATAATTAAACAGCCTGATAATCAACAGAAATTTAAAAAAAACACACCATTGTTTTGTGCAGATCATTTGATTTTGCAATCTGTGGTGTGCTTCTGCTTTCAAAGCGTGTCCCGGGTCACAAGCAAGTCAGCTGTTAAGTGCCCCTTTTTAAAAGAGATGAAAGCAGTGCTCGCAAAAAAAAAACAAGTAAATTTAGTTAAGGACGCAATCAAAAGAAATAACAGATTGGCATACAAATTCTGGGAGTCTTTGTTGTTGCCCTGCAGGACCCAGTGGAAACGATTAGCAGGCTGAGAGATCGAAGGCAGGCAAACTCTAACATTATTGTGCTATTGTTGATGCTTTCATGAAGTTTTCACTTAGCTTCTCTTCTGCAGATCTGAGGCGCCGCACGGACTTCTAAGATGTCTGAACCCAGAATAGCACACTGACAAGTTACTGTCTGTTGTCACTGCATTCTCAAATCTCATACATATTTCATGCATTGTGTTCCATGACACTGAGATTGTGGCTGATATTACTTTAAAATAAAAATTTAAAAAAGCGACAGTGTGATGAGGCGATATGAGACTCTGACTAAAGGAAAACATGGGCAAGTGAGCTCTGTGTACATGTGTCGTCTTATAGGCCATGTGGCATTTCTATACAAGCCCAGCCTGTCTGCGTCAAAGAGAAATGATGTTTTAAAAAGGCCTTTGTAAATGTGTAAATCAGACCGAGGCATTAGTCTACAATCCCTCTGAGCGGCGTTCGCAAAAGCTGCACCACATCTCTGTTTGTCAGCGCTGAGGAATTGCAGCTGTCGAAAATGATGCGGTCCCATTAGTGACGGAATCCAAGCTGAGACGGAGCCAGACAGAAAGCCGCTGTGGGGACAAGATGATAACAAGGTACTCATTGGAGATGTGAGGGATGGTGTTTGTGCATCACTCTCTGTGTGTGTCTGATGAGAGTGTGTGGGGGGGATGGAGGGGTTAAGATAAAGAGAGAGAGAGAGAGAGAGAGAGAGAGAGAGAGAGAGCGTGGAGAATGAGAAAGAGGGGGAAACAGTGAAAGGAGAAGAAAAGGGATGGGGGAGATAAGACGAGACAAATAGAGAGGGGAACAATGAGACTGGGGAGTAAGAAGGAGTGACTGGGACTAATCAGAGGAAGGAAGGCAACACTGAAACAGATGAATCAAAGCGGTGACTGGAGCAGGCGAATTGACGAGAGGCAGAGAGCGGCCAGTAGCCGGTGGCCTGACAGATTGGCAGGTTTATTCACAGGGAGTTACTGATCTCTCATCCCGCAGATTGTTTCACCTCTGAGCTAAGACGTGTGCATCATAGCGCGACAACGACGAGGACAACTGCCGCAAAAAGGAAAGCACTTCATTCAGTGCAACACGTGGGAGTGCAGCCGGCTATGATGTCACACTACAGAAGAAGCTACAGCCAGGTAAACTGTCTTTACAATCAACAGGATTGACCGACAGTCGATTCGCCTCTCACCACAGAAACCACTGTCGGTCTGCTACTAACTGTGGGAAGCTAAAAGCTAGCAGTGTAGCTGCTAGCGGTGCACATTTTCAATTTTGTTTTCCTGACAGATAACCAACCCTTATTAACCGTTAACCTACAAGCAGGTAACTGAGTTTTCACCCATCCGGGAGAGTTAGCGGCCACGATGTTGCGTGCATCGTCGTGGACACATGCAGACACTTTCCAGAACCGCGAGAGCGTCCGTGCGACCGGTACAAGATCGCAGCTGTCCACGGATACAGAATGTATGTCCGAGCCTGCCTCCACCACATCCATTAGTAGTGTATACGATATTGTTGCATGTGTCATGTAGTTCTCCTTTGTGAGCGCCGTCAGTCGTGAGAGCCACTAACTTAACAGAAAAAAGAGCCTAAAATGTTAAAATGCACTAAGCACTAGCAAGTTGCATTTTAAGTTCTCCTTCTTCTATGTGTTTACTGGCCAATCACAAACTTTAAAGGTGCAGACCGCCACCTATTGTGTCAGAGTGTGTGAATCATTGCACTAAATTGGTCTGTTTTTCATGCAACAATTTTAACTTGTTTTAACTGTTGAACTGTATTAATTGTTCAACATTTGTATTATCAGTTAACAGTTAAACAGTTAATTATTTTCCATCCATAGTAGATGCTAACACTAGGACATTCATTAAATAGTAATATGATAATATGATTTGTATACCATCTGCTACCAACCTCTCTTTTGTTTTTTTAAAGCTAATTTAAGTTAAGTCGACAACACATCACTCCCCCCACCCCCCCCC
>JAOVVB010173191.1:0-11394 GCA_028570985.1 Heterobranchus longifilis | reverse complement strand
GCACTGCACTGCCCTCTATTGGCAAGAAAAGTAATGAAGGGAAAAGGAAATGCACAGTATGGAAGCCAGACATACGTGTGCACAAAGCATGTAACTACTAGAATGATCATGTAAATTATAATATATCATATAAGACAACTGAACTCACATGCAGTAAATTGATCTATTTAGCACACTCCTTACTGTGAAAACCAGATTCAGCAGTTAAAAAAAACACATTGATCCTGTCATTACAGCAGCAAATTAAAAATCCCAAATCCTTTTCACCACCCCTGTTCCAGCTGTTTAGTAAATTAGTTAAAAGCTTAGGTACACAGGATGTAATGATGCCATGACTACATTAGCATGCTGATGCTCAGTCTCTTGGGTATTTGCACTATTTATTTCAATACACCTCTATTCATTTCAATACACACACACAGCAGCGACAACCAGTGTTGCTGTCCTGGCCAATAAGTGATAGAGAGAAGAAGTCTGTACTCTTGACAGCCATTCAAAATATACCTCCTCTATGCTCTATTAGTAACATCATCTATTATTAAAAAAAAAAAAAAAAGTATCTTGTGAAAATTATGAAACGCACACCATAGCCACATCCTGTTAATAACAACATGTCAGTCAAGATTTACACCAGGAGACCCACCCACCACAACTACATTTCTGCCTCTGTGGTTCGTACATCTGTTTGCTGCTGAATTATCGCAAAGGGAGCCGGCAGTTGTTGCTTTCGGCTTGAAAGTACCTTCTAACCATTACAGTACTTGAGTTCAATAAAGTTGACTGCTGATGCTGCTTAGTCCAGGCAGAGTAGAGATCCAGATCTTCAAAGAAGAAAGCCTGACCTCTACACTTCTGGAACATTAGCCAAAATGTTGGAAACCGTCACAACTCTCTCAGAGTTGTTCTTTGCAAATGCCAAAGTTTGACTTCTGCCCTGACCTCAGCAAGAGGTCCTCTTTGATCGGGAGTGTTAAGCAGTCAGAGCTTGAGTGCTGTCACTGTCCCCTGTTTTTGTGACAGTGACAAGTCTGGTGTGTCTGGAGTTGGGTTTTGTTGAGTTGAGCCACGCTGACCAGAAGGGCCAGGTTTTATCAGCGACAGGTTTACTGTGATCCAGCTCCACACAGAGAAATTAGAGTGGCACTTCCTCCTGCATTCTCATATTCTGCATGCCAAAAGCTTATCTTTCGCATTTGAACTCAGAGGATGAGCAGCAGTCTGTTTTTGTAGCAAGAACTGTGGTACAAGTTTACAAAGTTTCTAAGTCAAAAAAGTACAAAATGTACAACGAGATTTGAGTTAAGTGCAGGTCTCAGTGCATTTCATGAAATATAGTTGACAAACTGATCAGGAGATATGTTACACTGAATTCCATAGCAAATACATATCTGCACAGTGAACCTTGCAAAAACCCATCAGAGCAGTTTGACAGAACATGGAAACATGTCAGACTGTATAAAAGAAGTGGACATAGATTCTGGGTCTGAAAATTGAAGCCAATGTGGAAGTGCCTTAAACATGCCCTCTTTCTAATGGCCAGCAGGGGGCGACTCCACTGGTTGCAAAAAGAAGTCAGATTGTATCGAAGTCTATGAAAATAGATGATAAAGCAGGCTATGCTATAGGGCATGGCTACCTTGTGATTGACAAGTCTCTACCACGGGGGTGTCCACCGATTCTCAGTCAGATCCACCCCTCGCTCGTCACCAGCTCCACCCTCTCATCCAAATATGGTCACTTCTGGTTCCAAAAAAACAAGATGGCGACGGCCAAAATGGCAAACTCAATGCTTCAAAACGGTACCCCCAAAACGGTAGTATCTATGAATTAAATATTGCAGATTGTTGATTTTGGTAGTAGTAGATGCCACATTAGGTTCTACCTCAAGTCCTGAAAAACATCAGCTTGATAATTGGTGAGCATCTAATGCAATAACATGTGTCTCCAAAGCGTTAAATGCCAACCATGCAATGGAAATCAAACATCACACAGAAACACACGCTCTGTTCATGAACACTCAGCACTTTGTGGGTTTAAATTGAAGGGAAGCAGAAAACACATTTCCAACATGTCCCCTAAATTAAGTAGCTGATGTAATGGGTATCCACTGATGGCATACTGGCAAGATTTGAGCATCATTTGTGAAAATGATGATGAGGCCGAAAACAGCCAAATAGAGGAATAGAGCATGGCACAGTCAGCACTGTTGGTCATGATCATGATTCATTTTACCCTGATAATCACAGAAAAGCCTGCATGTTGTAGATTATCCTATATTTCTATTCTATCTAAGCATTACACAAGAAAAAAGAAAACTGATCTTTATGAGTCCCAGGTCTCAGAGAGACTGGTGCCGCTCTCTCCAAACAGTCTCAAGCACAGGTGCATCCCGCTGTTTGTGTTTTTCAGTTGTTCTTCAAGAAGTATATTACTGCAGAGTTAGAAAGAGAGCTGGCGGAGCTGTAGGTAGAACGAGCTTTTAATCCATGCTGTGGCATCTATTCTCGACAAATCAGAGAGGTGGCTGATATCTGCTACTCTGAATGGTAGCGAACAACCTTCAAGAAAAACAGAGGGAGAAGCATTGCGTATGGTGTGAACTTGAAGACTTTACCTAAAAAGAAATTTAATAAAAAAATCAGGCTTGAAGGGGAGAGGAAATAAATCATCAGAAAGGCTTTCCATCAGGAAAAGGCCACCTTTTCAGACTGTCCTTCTCCTTTTTAATCCATATTTTATAACTCATTCTATCTCATCTGTAGTGTGCTATACACACACGCACACACACGCATACACATGCACACAGGCATGTTTCTATCACTTTAGAGGACATTACATTGGCTTACATTAATTTCCTGGAGACTTACTGAAACCATAACTTCTACTTGCCTACACCTAACCTTAAACCAAGTCTTCACTCTAAAATATAATGATACATTATGGGGACTTGCATTTTGTCCCCAAAATGAGGTCCCCATGTGACTGTTTTAACAGATTTATGTCCCCACAAGTAAGTGAGTAACACGCACGCACACACACACACACACACCCTTCACATTACATCTTAGCTGTAAGAACCATTGAGTCATTATGTTGGTAAATCAGTCATTCACCAGACAACTCTGTGCACACATGAATGCAATGTATTTGCTGCTGCCAGGGATGCCACTCAACAAGATAATTTTCTGTACATGTAGTCACTTTCATGTGGCTAGCTGAATGCACAGTGCTGCTCTCTTATCACTCCATCAGCAGGGAAGATGGATGTCACAGCGAGTGAGAGGGACATGCACAACATGCCCCAAAAGCAGCGGCTAGTCCAGTAAACAAGCACAGACACCAGTGACCCGGTACAGTAGGATTTCACCTGACGACAAAGGCACAAATTGCCTCTAAAAAGACATACATAAGTACAGAAAATAATAATGGTGATCTGTGTGATCTATGTAAACTCGTTGAGTGTATAGGGGGTGAGATGTGACCAGGCTTTGTGCTTTTCTGAGCTGAGACACAGAAGCTAATCCTCTCAGAAAAAAAGAGAAAGGAAGCTAACCCTGATGCAGCCTTTTCCAGTTTGTCATTCCGCACTTCAAAGCATACATGATGAAATCCCCCAAGGTATTATAAGAGCTCTGGCATAGCAGCCATCCTCAACCCTGTCCTAGCCTAATGCCTCATAAACGGAGTCTGGAAACATGTCCCTTTACTATTGCAAAAGTCTTTGTAGCCTCGGATCTTTAAGAACCTTTTAGAGTTGCAGAGGAAGAGGTGCTTTACTACCGGAGGAGATATGAGGCGTTTGTGAATCATTATGTGGCCAAAGGATTCCTGTCCCCTCACCAGAAAATACTGCACATACAGTATGCATATGCACCTCTTGAGAATGTTTAGATCAGGACAAGATGAATGAGCGTTTATACAGAAATAGAGTGCACAAGAAAATATGTGTCCCAGAAAGAGACAGGCACGTAATTTAAACCATTCATTCCATTCAGTGACGCCATCGAATGCCACCTTGTTATACAGCTTGCTGAGCTGTCTGATTATTTGGTTTCATAAATATGTCCATTATTGGTCTCCAGGCTTCACACAGCCTGCAGGACAGAACTGAAAGAAACAGCGGAAACTGCAAACAAATATCACTACAATCCATGGCAACAAAATGCCTCTATTACAGTTTTTGGTGCAAAAAGGTAAATATTCCTAGATCTGGTCTATAAATGTCAGAAAATAATGAAATTGAACATCACAGATGATCAGAACCCACATCTTCAAATTGCTTGTTTTGTTCATCCTGTAGCCAGAAACCAAAAACAATTCGGTAAATAGTCAATTTTTTATCTTATTTGCTGTAGATTGTCTAATTGATAAATCTGACATAATGTTTCAGCACTGGTTTGTTTTGGCACAGTGATGTATGCTAACATCACATCAGTGCACTTAGGAACAAGGCTACAAATAATAGCAATGTCGAAATGTGATTTCAAATTTCTGTGTGATTTGAGTTAACGATTCAGTCAAATTCTGAGCTGATATTTGAGCTATTTATCTGCAATATTTAAAGGCAATCACAAAATGACATCATGCACCAACATACTACTTGTGCAGACCTATTATCTTCTTTGTGCCTCGTGGTGCCTAAGGCCTTACTACTTGTGCATAATTTGGTATTAATTGTTCCATTTAACAGCTGATTCTCCTGTATAGGAATCTGGTTCAGCTGTTACCCTTTCTGCTATAGTATCTCACATTAATCCCTTAACCCAACTACCTTACACCCTCCCTTTGGGCCAACTGCCAAACTTGCTCTGTTTCATCTTTCAAAATGGCAGAGAGGGCAACGAAACGGAGCGTGCACAGACTCTTTAAACAACAAGGACCATCGGAATGTGGTTTGTCTATTAACCAAGATAGCGTCTGATTGTGTGTGTGTGCGTGCGTGCGTGCATGCGTGCGTGTGTGTGAGGGGAAGAGAAAGAGAGGGAGAAAATGAAAGAGATAAATTGAGAGGAGTCAGTCTGCCCCTGCTGTTCTCACTCAGCAGACTTGTGATAAGGTTTATCTCCGGTGCCTAACGAGTTCGCCCAGTAGCCCTCTCCGGCTCCCACCGAGTGGACCGGGGCACACAGAGCTGCACACAGCCAGCAGTGGCTTGAGCTCCCTTAGGTGACCTGCGCGAGCTGTTCATGCTACGCTGCTTTAGAACTTTATTTTCTGTAGGAAATGGCTTCGGCCCCTTCGGCCACATCTCTTTTAATCTGGGATTTCTTTTTTTTTTTGCCTCCTTTTCTTCATCCTTTCTACTCACTGTAACTCAGACTGCCAAGAGAAGCTGCAAAAGATGCTGGAGAAAGAGATGCTGCAGAGCTTTGGCACAGAGAGGCGTGTGTGTCCCAGAGGCAGTGGCTGAGGCAAAGATGGAGACACTGAGAGGGAGAGGGGGGCTGCTGCTGAGTTAAGCCCATAATCACAGTCTGCTCTGCATGAAGGACTTAAAGTCACTCCATTTAATGCAACCTTCTCTTTAGTCAAAAAAGGGAAAGAAATACTAATGCTTACCTCTTCAGCTTTCTGATACCTCGGCCCCCATTTCTATCACATATCTATTCTTGTGATGCGCAGAAGTGCACAGCTACAGCACATATAGTCAAACATATACAGAGAAATATGCAACTCCTGCACATACATCAAGGCAAGGAGACTTACACAAACATATACTTGCACGCACAGCAATGCAAGCATCTATAATCTCAATTTAGCCCTAATAACATGAGTGGCCATCACAGGTCTTTACAGCAACAACTCTATGTGAAAACATACATGCTCAATTTGATAGCTCTCAGAAAATAAAGCCACAAAAAAAAAAAAGGCATGGTAAACCCCATTCGTGACCCGACGTGGCGGCCATGCCCTTCACTGGCGTGCTCAGGTGCTTCATTTGTTTGTGCGAGAAGTGGAGAATATGAGCAGATCCTCAGAGACTGCCGGGTCCCACTGGCTCAAAATACATTAATTGACTTGGCTCCGCTTCCAGCCAGGTGTAACACACTTTGGCAGAATACTCCGGAACGTCGGCGAGATCTTTTGGGAAATCCCCCCCTACCGTGTCAGAGCTACAGTTTCCGCACCTCCAGCTGCTGTTTCGCCTCACCTTCCTATCTCGTCCGCTTGGCTAGCAGACTATGCGTTGGCATATAGGTCTTAATCTAATGTTGGAACATTGATTTATGCTTGGGTGTCCCACAGCCATTAAGATAATTGCATGATCACTTTATAACATCCTCCCCCGGTGGCCATGGTAATTTGGCTCCCCCCACCGCCCACCTTGCTCAGTCAGACCCGTAACCACATTATAGCGGTAGAAAATGTGGTCGGAAATATCATCTTTCAGCCCCTGCAAATTGATTTTATACCATTTCCACTGACTTCTAAAACCCTTTTAGTCCATCTCTCACCTGTGCTGACCATTTGATCTATTGGAGGCTTCTAGGTCTTAACAGCTTGTATTGATCGAAATTCTTCAGCCAGCATCTTAAGGGGATGCTCTCGTGTCACCTTGTAATTCCAACAGTCTAGGTATTTTTGAGTGAGATCATCGCTGCTGAGACGATGTATTTTTAGCTGTTAGGGCGAGACAAGTGGGCTTTGATTGCCTTCAATGGGAAATGACTGTGTTAAATGGCACTATGATCTCTTTCGACAAAATCTTTATTAAAATAAAGATTCCACTACCGCTATGGACTAATGGCTGCTCGAGAGGAGAACTTAGCGCCAGTGAAAGTCAAATGGCTTTGACGGATTGAGCCAAAGGGAAGCACTTTGCTTCCTGAATACACTCAGCTCCGTTCAGAAAGATGCAGCGATTTGAAACTTTAAACTGACAGCAACAGTGAGACGACGCAGCTGAAAATGTCACCCACTCCATCGTTAATTCTTAAGTATGCAATCATTTATTATTAGTAATAGTGTTATTGTTGTGCATCCAATTAAATGATACTGATAACAGCGAGAATATTAAAAAGCAGAGTTCCTTCATACAGTATTATGCAAAGCGCTTCACCACTGGGAGGCACAATTTCATGTCACTTTTATTTTTTGCATATTTATTTGAGCTCATTTGTTTGCATTCAAAATATTTCATTTGGTTTTGCATTTCATGTATTTATTATTTGAAGAGAAAGGGTTGGACAATATGACAATATTTACCAGGAGATTTCAGAAATTAGTCAACTATCAGAGGATTTTGTCGTACTGTTTACACCGAGGCAGCTGCCCCTTTAACTTTCTTACAAATTAATGTGCAGTGATCAAGGTCCTTGATTTGTCAGGAATTTCATTTTTTAATTTACTTAATTATTTACAAACAGACATTCATATTCATATCTAGTTGTTCTAGTTGTACCTAGGCTCATGTAGTCTGCTAGTGTTTACTGTTTATTTTATTTTTTTATTTTTTTATTTTAATTTTCAAATTCAGTCAAACTGTTTGGCTGAAAATTGAGTTTTTCGTATTATACTATATCTAGTCTTGGGACTATGGGACTACTGTTTCTGCCATGTACTCCATTATATTTCAGGAAAAAGTAGTCCCATGTGCCCACAGACTAAATATAGTATGATAACAAAGTGGCTATATCTCAGAAACTACAAGGAGCACACTCAAATATTTGGTATCTATGGACTCATAACAAGTTGAATATCAAAGATGTGTACACATCTGCAGTGTAGAAAAAGCATTTCATATGGAAAATATTTCAACTTTAAATCCTCACTTTGACTCTTGAGGAAACTGTGATTTTGTTTTTTTGTACTGAGTTTTACTGTTACAGCGATATTTGCCCAAAGCATGTCTGTACCATATTTCACAACTTTAGAGTCTAAAGTTTAGACCAATCAGAACAAATGTTGTGGCATTTTTTCCTTATCATACTAAATATAGTCGTAGCTGATGCCATCATCTCCTGGATTGAGAATTATATGATTCATATGAAGCGAAATACAAATATTAAAAACTAGCACTAGAGTTATACCTCCTACTATTCAGGTCATCTGCAGACCAATAAATGCCTCTGCATATTCTTTTTAAAGGCTGATTTATTTTTTATTAGGCGGATATTAAGGGGTAAATTATTCCATATGGTCATATGGAATATACGAGCTGAGCTGCACTGATCATCAAGAGTGAGTGAGAAACGTGACAAAAGTTCTTACGCTGACACTACTTCTTTTTTTTTTACTTCTTAGGTGCAGTATTACATTGATTTCATTAACACGTGACGTGCAAATATGGAAAGACTCTGAAATTCAAATGTCCTCCTTTTAAAAGGTGTACTTACTGTTTGAGAGCTAATCTGATTTAGAGCTTTTTTTGAAACTTCAGAACACACGGTAAACCTAAGAAATAATCTTTTGTCTTGTAATGGGTGGCAGCTGATTTACCTTTCTCTCTGGTGACTTTGTAGCAAAGACAGGCATGTGACAGGCAAGCAGCGGACACCAAAACGGAGCCATAGTCTTCCCCTCGTCCTCTCCACATAACCAGCCTGGTGAATTCTCCTCCCCTAAAATAGAAAAAAAAAGAGAGACTTTTTTTTAAAATTCTCACAAAAGGTACCAACTTGTTTTGTTGTTGTATTCATTGACATGATGCATCTGAGCCTCACAGTGAGCCAAGCTGTCAAAACCATGCAGAATAATTAGAAAGGTATTTTGCTACCTCAGCTATGTAATATAAATAGTTATTAGCATGTGAATGTTAGAATCAGCTGGAGGCTTATTCCCTGCTGTAGGACCTGTTGCCCAGCTACTGCCAACACAGGGCATCACCAGTGATTAAACCTGCACTTAATCAACAGTGAGAGTCAGTCCCAGCAGGAAAAATGCAACTGCTGGATTTGAGTTATAATAATGGATTTGCCTGGCATACGCACCAACTCTGCGCTCATAGCTCTGAGCCTCACAACAGGTGCACCTCTGACAAGGCGCCGGGCAAATCTGCCAAAGTACTCCGATTATATAATTTTCTAATCATAAATTTCAATTTACAGAAATGTAATTGTGCATGAAATTTAACAGCTTGCTAAAATTTGCTTCCTGGTTTGTTACCATACGTTACCTTGGAATAAGCTACATTTATATCTGTTGTCTCCCTCCGAGGCATTGCCACAGATGCATCAGACTCATTTGCAGTAGTAAAAGTGGAGTTTGTTTTATAAGAGTATTGTTTGCACGCTCTTTCTCTGGCAAACAAGTAGGGGGAGAACCTGAGGGCCAATTAAATGAGCTCGTACTGACAGATAGCACCGAGCTCGTAAAATTGGTTTTATTTCTCTGTTTTGGCCACACAGATACAACACTTGTCAGGCCAAACTTTACTGATGTTTAGACTGACAAAACTGACATTATACAAATACAGACGGAGTCTTCTGTCTGTACTCTGCGTTCATTTTGTCCATATCTGTGCATGTTTGCTTGAAAGCTTATGGATACGGACGAAACGTTGCAGTACCACCGGAAATCATGGGGGCAGTGTAGTCAATAGTTCAAGCGAGACATGACCATAGGACAGGACGAAGAAATTTAAGAAATGGCGGAACAGAATGGTGATGTTGGATCCCTCATGGACCCCCGCTGCCTACAACGCTGCCTCCACTTTTGCTTCTTTCTTAAGAGGTTGTTGTTGTTGTCAGAAACGTTTGACTCTGAGCTGCCCTCTAGTGGATGTATTTCTTAACGTCTATGCCAACGTAAAGGAGAAGCATGTGGGCAGTGACGGTTACATCGTTTGAAACAAACTTATCTATTTTCGTACATAAAAGGAGCCTTAAGAACTATGAAAAGAAGTAGGTCCTCTTATATTTAAACATGTGTACCTTACTCCTTTAACAATTGTCAGTGAAATTCCTGAACTAACATAAATGTCACATCACTCTTGACAGTTTGCAAATGGGATCCCAGTGGAACGAAATCCTTGTCACATTCAAAGCTTGAGTACATTTGAATAAATGACAAAATGTGTTTTACAGAGCAAGAACTTAGAAGAAAGATCAAGGACAGGAATGAACAGCATTGGGTAAGTGTGTTGGATCCTATTTTCATAAATGAGAGATATATCTTTCAGTGACTGTGCTTGTCTGCTGTTGATTTTTCATATTTCCTTTTTTAATATTGGCTAATAATGGCTACACAACTCTGGGGTCAAGATATCTGACATAAAAAGTGATTAACCTTACAATGTGAATTTTGAAAGTACTGACAATAGAGAGCTAATTATGTATGTCAATCTTTTAGCCTTTACCTTTTCACAATGCATTTCTTGAGGAGTCATTTAATCTGATGATGCTTTATGTCAAATACACAAGATATTGTACAATTTAAGTGTAATTCATCATGTAAATACTGCATCTCTTACACAACATGGTGATGAAACAGTCCTGCTATTAATAGGGTAGATAATTTCAGTCAGTCATAAATTCAGTCATTTATATTTACAGTCATCTCGAGATGACTGTGGAGGAGTCTTTAATAATTAATATTTTTGGAGGGGTTGGCCTGTAGGCTGACTATCCCTCAGCGAGCCCCTGCCAGGATACAGAGAGGTGTGAGGTCACTGATTAAAAGACTTTAATTGAGGGCAGATTGCTGAAGGAGGGGCAGCAGGTCCAGCGGTTTCCTTTACCCCAGAGTAATCATCAACTTTCTTCTGCTAATTATTAGATTAGCATAAATAATGTTCCGTTTGGGTGTGCTGATTTCTCTTACTGAATTTGTCAGTCAGTAAAAAAAAAGTCTTGCTACCAATTTAAAGGAGAGACAGATACACAGAGAGATAGAAAGACAGAAAGAGAGAAACTGGGATAACTACTAAAGGACAGAGAGAGAAAGTTGATGTGAGAGAACACAAATTAGCCTTAACCTTCAGTCTTTGCCATGTAGTAATGATGATGAATAACGGTGAACAAATGATAAGCACAGACCTAAATTGAAAACGGCACTGAAAAGGGACACACAGGCCACTCACCTCAACACACACACGCTCTGACTCTCTGTGTCTCTCTCACACACGCACACACACACACACACACACACACACACACACACACACACACACACACACACACACTTCACTACACTACACTCAAGACTTGTTGCTCCACCAAATTCATCTTCTATAGAGATTTACCTTCCTACATCACTTTCACAGTAATTGGTCAAAACAAAAAAAAGAGTTTTTATTTGTTTGGCTAGTCATAAATTGTAGGTAATGACCATGACTCGAGATCATTTTGCGATGGGATCACACCAGCCGCGACACCAAATTGGGCCAGGGGCGTAAATTGGGGGGCAGCAATGGCCCCTGCCCCCCCCCACCCCACCCACCTCTGGCATCCTTGC
>JAOVVB010173181.1:0-11394 GCA_028570985.1 Heterobranchus longifilis | reverse complement strand
AACATATGTACTGCACATGCACAGTTACGGTAAACAAATCAATAAGTCAGGTTTGCCTCTTAAATATCCAATATTCATGGTTAAGTTGTGTACATCTTTTCTGTTCAAATGAAATGTTTTTAACAAGCTCCGATGGAAGAAGATGAAAATAAAACCCAACCTAAGCGACTGACCTTTTTAAAGCAACAATCAAATCCACCAGTAATTTGTACGTCGCTGCCATTTCCTCCCAGTGTTGTTCACTTTTCTGTCAGTGTTTCTTTCTCTTTGCTTATTCTACATAAATTATTGACTGGCTAATTTGGTCTGCTGGCCCTGTGAGACACTGCAGCATCGGCATGACAGCTTTATCTATTAGACTGAGCCCAATGACAGCCTTGTTCCGGCTGCGCGTGTTTGTGCGTCTGTGTGTGCATGTGTGCCGTGCCCGTTCATGCGTGTGTGTGTGTGTGTGTGTGTGTGTGTGTGTGTGTGTGTGTGTGTGTGTGTGTGTCATGTGTCAGTGTTGCAAGTGTGGGGGGGTCAGGCTCATTCTCAGTTGCATTAGCACAGGAGCAGGACTGGGACACATCAACATCTTAATCAATATGCGAGAGTCAATTACTGAGGAAGCGCGTGCTTAAGCAAGATCTGATTATTGGGTTCATGTTCAGTCCACCAAATGGACCGAATCAATGCGATGCGATATGTGCTATATACACCCCCCCCACACACACACACACACACACACGCACGCACTCTCTCATCCCTCCTCCTCTCGCCTCCTGTCACCTCACCCCGTGCTCCCTCTCCGCCCGCTGTCCCCCACCCTATCACATTCCTCATGGACACTTGAGGAAAGGAAGGGAAGGCTGATCAAAGTGACAAAGAGGAAGGATTTATGCTGTGGTGCGGCAACTAACAGGACTGCGCTGAACTTGTCCAGACAGCACAAGTGTATTAAGATGAAAAGGCTGGCGGAGCTTCAAGCTTTCAACGACCCTTTAAATAAGTCATATTTGGGCAAGATTTATGAAGATAGAGGAGGGTAAAAAAAACCTGCGAGTATCATCTTAGAGGATATCTGAATGCGGTCACCACACTCTACTAAACCCAAACACTTTATAGTGAATCCGAATCTGAATCTTTGCTTGTGGAGATACACTGCAAATGTAATCATACTTTGCATATTTTTTTTCCAACTGTGAATTTGAATTTTGTTTCAACTGTGGATTTGGATTCGCCTGTCCGAGGCTTGCTGCTGATTTTTTGGGTTTCATCATGTCATTCCAGCACTTTGTAATGTGTTCTGCAACTCTTCTCAACCACCCCAGTTCAATAACGTGTGAAACACGGAGATCTGCCTTTCACTGTAGCAGTTTCAAGGGCTTTGTCTTTGTGTTTTAGATATCGGTGGGTGTGGTTTTTTTTTCTCCTCTTTTCAACATTTGGCTGTCATATTTGCTTTTATTGAGGATTCCGTTTGGTGTGCTGCTCCTGTCTATAGCCCGTCAACCTATCAAGATGGATCACACAGTGGGTTTTGCCGCGCTTCCTCACAGAGAAACCTCGCCACACCTCGGGCCCCTCCTTGGCCCGGGAACCCCACCTCACTGTCGGACCACTTCTTTATTTACCTGACTGAAAAATTACACCTGGAACACGGAGGACACAACAAAGGAGAGAGGGAGGAAAAAGAGGGCGATGAGAAGCCGGGTGGTAGGGAGAGGACCAACAAGGCAAGAAATCAATAGCCCAGAGATTTTTAACTACGAGTTTTTTTTCCTCTCACTCTCTGTCTTTTTTTATCTCGTAAGCTGCCAAACATCACCAGTGAAACTTGCACGAGGCAGTCGTTGCCAGAGGGTGAATCATAGCAATATTGATTTGATTATGTAAAAGCTCGGTGGAACCTCAAGCCAGATGCAGAAATAACTCCTCACCTAGGTCCTGCGGGAGAGTACACACACTGGTTTGGAGGAGAAAGAGAGAGACCGAGAGGAGAGAATGAGGAAAGAAAAAAAATATTGGTGAGGATAAAAGCATAATTACTCCCCTCACAGCTTAAATACATTTTTCCTTATTTTCCGAATAGCTCTTCCTTTTGTGGCCCCCTGCCTCCCTTTCTCCAGCCTTGCTGGATGATAATTAACACTGCTCTACTGTACTGAATTAGGAGCTGACAGTTATGAACTCTGCAGAAGAATAGGCAGCTACCTCGGAGCGTGCTACCCTACTTGATCAGATCTGTGTGTGAGTGTGTGTGAGCGTGTGTGTGTGTGTTACCAGACAGCACCACGGCTGATAGAAAAGAAGGCAAAAGAAAAGGCAGAGCGTGCTTGGATTCTGATCTATGGCACCCTCTTCTGGACCCACCATCTCTGACTATCCTCTCCACAGAGAACACAACTAAACTTGATGATTTGCATTGCTTTTCTTATTCAATAAAGACTCTTTAAATAGGAATAAGAAGCTAAGCATATCTCTCCTTTCTTTTCTTTTCTTTCCTTTCCTTTTCTTTTAATAAGAAAAGGTTGAAAATTCTGTAAAGAGTTCAGGCACACGTCATCTTGTGTAATCTTTTGGTACAACAACCAACAAGAATTTTCTTAAGCTTAACCATGTATTTCTTTGAAAAGACAAGGAAATACCATTTTATAGACAATTTTTAGATTTGCAACTTGTAGCAATCATCTTCTAAAATTACAAACAGAGTTGTGAAGGGCTACAAAAGATTAAGGAACTCCTGTATAGGATTTGACAACTAATTGCAGCCGTACGCAAAGCCAGGTTAGACTAAAAATGCTCCTGGGTAGCCACTAATTGGGCCACCTTTTTTTACAGTGCATTATGGGAGCCACTGATTCAGCGGTCTGTCTTTAACTGCCCTAAATTATGATTCCACCTCACTGAATCTCCACCCCATCAAATGACTGGAACATTGTGGTCAGCTCTCATAATTGGCCTGGGCTGGTATCTCATGTAAAATACTAATCAGATCACATGAGTGGTGGGAGTGTCTTCAAAGGGAGATGGGGTTTCACAGAATCTATTTGAGCGTGTGATTAGGTGGGTATAAAATGGGCCAGAATAACAGATCTCATTAGACTGGACTGTATGTACCCTCGCTTTTTTCCCCCTTCCTGAGCATTTTGCTCGTCTGGACTTCCTGTGAATTTTAAAAGGCATCTGTGCTTGTTGGTACTGTAATGCAAAGCAGAAAGGTCTGAATGCTGTTGTACCCAATTCTCCTGTGCTCTCTGAGGGCTCGTACAGTACAAGATAAAAACGAAGGCACAGACAAAAAGAGGAGCTGTTAAAGAACAATAACGGTGTCTTCAGAGTGAAGATGGATGTTTGAGAAATGCGATTATTTCAGACTTTTACATGGGTTGATTTTCACATTGAATCACTTAGTTAATGAGTCATTGAAATGACATATTCTCCACATTTTACACATTATTCTCTTCAATAAAAGGCCACAATTTAAAACAAGTGTTAAGACTTCAACCGACCAACAAGGCAAACTGAGATATTTTGTTAATCATTTTTCCTTTCAATTACTGTAAACATAAATTAATAATAAAAACCTAATTGTATTTATTTTTTGACATTTTTGCAGGGCCTCTTTATTCTAAAAAAATATATATTATAATTCCAACATGCTATTTAGTTTTAAAAGAAAATTGGAAAAGCAACCAGTAATTTAAAGTGAGTTTGTCACCAATTGAATTTCTCCCTCATTCTGGATGATTAGGTATTAATGTGATTTAGTGTGAAGGAATGCATGGTTTCATACCTAACTGGCATCGACTGGTTTAAGAGTAAACATCAATTCCAGATGCACATAATCATATTACCGGGCTAATCAGTATTGATTTTTACTCGGATCAAGACAATAGAAAAGGTTGCATGCAAATAAAATAAAAAGCATTTTAACCATGCAAAGCAGTGTACACGGGGAATCTGAAGGACAGATTGCACTTGAGGTTTGAAGTTTGAAAATAAAAAAAATGTTCCTTTGTTCAAACTGATAATAATGCCTCCTCTCTAATTTATCTATTACTGTACCCAGGTAACTTTAGATAGAAAGGAATCCTCCTGTAGCAGACACTCTTTGCTATTGCTTGATAATAACACTGGAGCTCTTAATTAAGGTCTGTTTAAGTGAGAAGCCCTCGCTCCTGTAAGCCCCCTCTTCAGAATAAGGATAATTCCCATTCATTTGGAGGATCTCTTAATGATCACTCCCACACTGGACCCAACCTCCAAATAATACCATGCCTCAATCAGCATATTCCACAATCAATTCTGAATGGATTTCCTTTGCTGCTGATTACTTTAATAACTTCAACATATCTATTAGCAAATGGGCATGTGAATCTTTGTGATGATTATCATTTAGTTATGAAAGGGGAGGGGTGTAATTTAATTAGGGTCCAATATTGCTTTGCTCAATTATGGTCCATGTTCCTTTTTATTATCTAAATTGTTGTTTCAATACAGTCAAAAAATGGGAGAAAAATCACTTCGATTATAATGTCAGATTAAGTTGTTTTTGCTTCTTTGCCCACAAAGGAAAGACCACTATAATGTGCTATGTGAACCAATCTCTAATTACATCAGCGGTGCTCCTAAGATTTGAGCTCTGCGAGGGCTCACACACTCCAGTGGGTACACACTCTTCTAATGAGTTCCGAGCACAGGATATAGACATATTTTACAAGGAGCTGAAACCTTGGAGGGAGGAATTTCATGGATATAATCCCACGCATCTTAGATTTGTTTCAAGCTCCAAATACCTGTGTGGCATATCAGATGGGTTCTTAGTGTTCAGATTCACTGTTTCAAAAATAATGATGAATATCATTATATGGATATATATGCATATATGATAATGACAAAATGTCATAGAAGTTTCAGGTAGATGAAGGCCTTAAAACCTTCAACAAAACTAGAATTATCACCTCGTGGTTGTATGCCTCCGCCAAACAGTCAAGCTGCAGTTTCATACATGAGGTGTATTTTGTCGTAATTAGCATATGAATTCCTGAGTTATGGCCAAAAATGTGTTTTGTGAGGTCACAGTGACCACCAAAATCTAAACAGTTCATCCTTAAGTCCAAGTGGACGTTTGTGCCAAATTTGAAGAAATTCCCTCAAGCCACTCCTGGGAAACATATTCTCATGAACGGGTTTGTATGATATCTTACGGTTCATGTATCATATGACCATTCTATTTAACGTTGTGAAATGGAACTACTTGGTTAGGTTTAGGCACCAAAACTACTTGGTAGGAAAAAACAACAGGGTTTGGGTTAAAATAATTAGTACTGTACGCAACTATTGGACACAGTTACGTAGGTGACGTGGCATATCTATGTACTGAAGTTAATTTATAGGTTAACTTAAAATAACGGGACACAGACACTGGTTGAAAGTCCTGTTTGTTTGACCCATCCACCACATCTCCCGCTCACCCGAAACTGAGCTTTTTGGTCTTTATACTGCGTCGCCTCACTAACTCGGTTCCTCCCGTCATAATTACTACAGCCACTAGAGGTCAACAAATGTCAATATGGGATGTAATAAGCTGCACCTCCTGGCACACAATTACGAGGGCTATCTACAAATTAGAATGAATTACTTTTTGTAACTATACGAACAGTGAATGAGAACAGCTTGTCCTGAGATAAGGCGTTCACAAGAATGGGACGGACAACCCGAAAACATAATGCGTCTGGCCATGGCTATTGCCGGCAAGGAAGCATAAAAGATTTAAATAAAAATTAAAGTGATTGTATCCCGTAAAAGTCTTCATAATCTTCATACTGCAGGGTACACCATTTTTATATATATCTCTACATATCTTTACAGCATGAGCAATCATAAAATATATTTCAACAACTTTTCTGCTCAAATTTGACATTGATGTTTTATGTCACTGTTACTGTCTGAATATTTAGGAGGGCTGCAAAAGATTAAATCTGGGCTAAAATGAGATCTGGCAGCAACATGTCATTACATTTGCACAAATTACTAGAAAAGGACAGGTACTCAAGACCTGAGTCAACATTCATGTATCAACCCCACCACATACAAACACAGTGGCTACATTTGTCATCCCTGCTGACAGAAGCAACTGGAGAGTGTCATAAAATGTGCATTTGTCATGGCACATACAGATTTGTCAGGAGACCATCATTCATAGTTCATAATGCTCTCCTTCTGTCTGCCTATCCAGCAACGTTAATGTTGTTTAAATGCCCAATGGAGCTGCACTACACCAGATAGCATCCATCTCCACCAATCAGTCAATCAGTACCTGGGAGAGCCCCAGAGAGCCTCTGGATTAGGCCAGTTAGGGTGCTCTCTGGTCTAGTTAGTGGATTAAGACCCTCTCTCTAAAGGCTCAATAGAGCGAGCCACACAAGAAAGGTAGCATAGCTGAAAAGTAGTATTTCCTCTGTAACGTCTTGTGGCTTGTGGTCTCCAATGTGTTCTTAATTCCTAGGACAGATGTAATTGTTGTACTGTTGGCTGGCTGTGGTCTGGTCCTGTGTGGAGCGAGTCTGTGTTGTGTTACATTCACAGTCACAGAAAAGCTGGGAGAAATAAGTTGTATTTAAAATGTAACTGCTGCTATTGGATGTAAATCACATTAAAGAAATGTGTGGAATTCCAATTATTCTCCATAGATCATACAAATAAACCACAGATATTTCAAATATTCCTTCCTGACCCTTGAACTGTTATAATTTCTGAGATCTGTATCGCATCAACTTTTCAAATTTACCCCGTCTGCTGTACTTAACTGTGGAATAAACAAGCAGACATCAAACATCAGACTACCAGTCAGTCCCACAATCAAATTAGGACCAATTATGAGTATGACATTTTGAAGAGACCTTATTGTCTGCTGCTCCCCTTATCGTGAGCTTTGTGGAGAATCCCAGGAGCAGAGGGCTTAAGATAGGACACATCATTCTGTCGGGGAAACTCATGGGGTTATTGAAGGTACACAGGCTTTTTCCCCTGACGCATACAAGCATTCAGAAATTTAAAACACTGCAAGGAAAAACAAGCAAACGCTGCAATTAAAGGCCAATTCTCCTCATATAAAGCAAAATAAAAGCACTGTACAAATGGCAATAAACTGCGGATAATGACCTCAGGATGCCAAAGTAATATTTTTCCCCCCTTTTTAATTGTAGTTGTATTCGCCCTCACCGTTTCATGTTATGGGGTCGGGCTTTTTAAACTTTTCACAGCTGTGTGGAAGGGAAGGGGACAGCATCCCGAGGCGCTTTCAGGCCCTGGTGAGGGGAGTCACTGTGCCAGCTTCCAAGACTTGGATTCATTAGCCGCTTTAGCAGCGCAAACATTACCTTAAATGGTGAGGCCATGTGCTGGCAAGGACCCTCTCTCGCCTTGTTTCAATTACATGGAATCAAACATTGCAGGTATGCTAGGCACAGGGTCTTTATTGAAAGAGGGAAAGGGAGGGAGAAAGTGGTTTACAAAGCCCTTGCCCTCCCTCGCCTGTGAAAGTCGGCCTTGTTTTATTTGAAAACTATTGTAAAAGAAAAGAAAGTGGTAGTTTGGCAAACAGTTGTGTTTTCAGTAACAATGTGATTTCTTTTCTTTTTTTTTCTTTTACAAAGCTGTGCTAACTATTATATGCAGAGTTTTATAGTGAGGTTCCTTTGATTTTATGTGACTTGTCAGCCTTGTTAAAACGTCTGAAAAGATTAGAGTTGGATTATACGTGTCACTCCCGACATGTATGTGTTTCATTATGAACCTTGGACTGATCCACAGTGTGCATGCAGAGCAGCATCCCCGCTGTTTGCATTGTTCTTGGGACTCCTGGAGTGCCCACAGCTGGTGCCAAAAAAAGGCCTTGTACCTTCTTGCCCCTACACCACTAAACAGCTCTAATGTGCTCACACATCTACTAGGAGTCTTTACAGGTAATGAGGTCACTGCGTTGGAAAAGGATCATGCACACATTTTTATAATGTGACCCAACTGGAGGGAATTAGATGGTACGGCAAGTCGGTACATGGTGAAAAACAAGAAAACTCACGCTCACATAGAGGGTAAGGTGCAAAGCTGAGGAGTTCAGAAAATATAAAAATGGCAGCCAGGTTTATGATAAGGTGGTGAGACCACTACAGCACATACCGTTAGAATGCTATGTGTTTGTACAGCCAATCTAACGTAAATATCTGCAAAACAAAGCACCCTGTTAGTCTGAAATGAGCAGAGGTAACTGATACATGCCCTATGTAGCAAGATGAAATTAAAAAAATAAAAGTTTATATGTTATACATTAACTTGGATTGTCTTTGGAATGAACTACTCCGTGGCCATGCCAAAGTCAAGAATACTCCCCACTGCTCGAGCATTACTCTCAATTTCCCTGTTGTGTAAGCCTGCGTCACCTGTAACATGCAAAACCCAAAGAGGACTAAAACCGACTTTACGAAACATTCATACACAGACAACAGTTTATCTTTTCCAAATAGTACATACTACACTCAATTCCAACCTGGTATCACTCTCCAAGTGATTCACAATGTTCGACGCAAACACATTGAAATTTCAAAAAGTCCTCCAAACCATACGACCACATAAGTCGTTTGTTTCTACCCTCTAATACGACCCATACGAGCGCTTCCTGAATTAGCGTCCCGAACGATGGCAGGAAATACGACCCACAGGAGCGTTTTCCGTCCTCATACCGTGACGGTCACGGCTTTCAACGCTTCATTAACATTGTGAAACTGTTGAAGTTCGGTTGGGTTTAGGCACAAAAACTACTTGGTCAGGGTTTGAAAAACATTTTGGCAAAAAAAAGTACATTTGTTACACTACTGCACTTCCGTGCGTACATACGTGACATAACTACGCACGTGACGCAGAACATGACGTAGCTCCGTTTGTTAGCTAGTTAGTTTCAAACAGGACACAAACACCAGTCTCCTGGGTCAAAGTCCTGTTTGTTTGACACCTCCCGCCCACCCTAAATGGTCTTTCTCGCTCTTAATATTACGTTAAATGACTTCCTGCTTTGCTTCCGTCATAATTACTATGACCACTAGAGGGCGCCGCCTAACAAACATAATTATGGGTCGTAAATTGAAGCTTGTACAAATGGCTGTGGTTTTTCAGTGGAAAGTAGTCTCTGAAATTGTTGTGAGCTTTAGTGTGGCTGTAGCAAAAATGGCCCAAAAGTCATGAGAGAATCCACTCATTGTGCTTGGGGGAAGACAAAGTCACCATTTGTTTGGGTTACTGAGTGTAAAACAAAATACATTTCAAGCAGTTGGATGAGCCTTTAACCACTTATCATAGTTTTTTATAAATACTGACTTGTGAGCTTCCCTCGCCGAGGTGTCAACATTAAGCATCTGATTTGGAAAATACATCACTCGTTTACTTCTAATTTTGAAAACTGTGGCTTTTCCAGAAATACTGTTGAATTTCTTTTTCTTTCTTCTATGTGAGGAATATTATGACAACAGACAAAACATACATTTTCTGCTTTCATGTGGAAGTCACAGCCGTGCGTAGAGAAGGAGAAGTAAAATCTGGCAGCAGTTTACATTTGTGACTCCCTGCAATGCAGACATATGCTGTTCTACTATTATATTCCAACGTGTTAATTTTATGTGAGCAAAGCACGGCTATGACACTGTTATAAAAGTTTATAGAGTGTCTTGTCAGCTCTTTAGCAACATCACTTATACTTCACTGTGCCATCCAAAATCAATACAATATTTTTCTCCCAATAAATAATGTAGGCCTGAAAAAGGTCCAAATGCACGCATCGACAGTTGGCTGCAATTAGGGGGCGGCGGCAGCAGTAACTGATGACAGTCCCTCCCTCCCTCCGGCTCACACGGGATCAGCAGAAAATGAAGACGCGGAGACCACTTTGTCACCGGCTGAGGGTGGACCTGGAAATGACTCCTAATGGAAAAAGGGCTCCCTGAGCCGCCACTGCAACTGCTGCTCCAAGCACTTTCTCCGGGCCGATGGGCCAGCCCCAACCAGTTTCCAGCTCCCTTTATCTAAGCCTTTAATATGCTCTGGGCAGCCAGCAGCGACCGCAAGCTGAGGTCAGGAGGCATCGGTGGCTGAGTGTATGTGTGTGTCTACTAGTCTCTACACATTTGTGTGTGTGTGTGTGTGTGTGTGTGTGTGTGTGTCCTGTGAGAGTCGACGACAGCAGAAAATACTATTGATACCGTCCACTACATTAGGGAAATGATAAGTATACTGTTGTGATGTCAACACCAAACAACAGAAATGAAATAAAGGAAGAGCAAGATAGTATAATTAAAAAACAATCCAGACTAAAAGACTAGCCATGCTACAGTCCCTGTGAGGCTGCAATGCTGATTACAAAACAAAAAAGACTTTGCTTTCTTATATCCTCACTACTAGCAGAGCAACAAAATGAAAAGTTTGGTATGAGGACTGTGCCAGAAAATGTTATCTAAATCAAAAGGGAGTTATCCCCTGTACAGCGGACATCTTCAGTTCTGTCTGTCAAGCTGAGCTACGTGTTGTAGTGGTGGTGGTGTGTCTTCACTACGGTCTAACAGCACTTCCTGATTACACTAGACGGGTATGAGGATCGTCCATACCTCCACACCACAACATCATGAATCTGGAGTGTAAAGGTTGGCATGTTAGTCTGCTATCATGGCATTAATCTCAAACTACAGCTGAGTTTGACAGAAACTACATCATTAGTTTTATAGGTACCCTGAGTGTTGAAAAGGTAAAGGTTTTGACTTGTTGTTGGCACTAGATGAAAAGTCAGGGATCAGCAAAATTATTAGGATTCATCCTCTGTGGACCATGAGTGTCTGTGCCATATTTCATGACAATCCCCTCGAGACACTGTTGAACCAATGTACCAATCAACCAACCTAAATTCCCATCTCTAGAGCCATGCCACTAGCGTGGTTTAAAAAAAATGAAGGTACTGCTGGATAAAGCTGCTCCTGCCACTAGGGATGCTATACTTTTTCACTTTTCAAGACATTTTATCTAACTCCTGTGGCTCCCAAGCATATTACTCTCAAAGGACTTTTTTTTTTAGCTCTTCAATTACTTCAGGAAATTCAGCGAGAGATAAAAGTAAGTACCAAAGCTGTCTGAGATTACGAGGCGTACTTGTAGCACCGCGCACGCTATATTCTGGGACCAACTTTCTAAACAGGCTGCTCTGAGGGGGTGACAGAGAGATGGTAGAATAGAGCCTCCCTTTGTGTCACTGTGCCCTGGCCTGCAGGTGTCTCCAAGTGATGGAGAGGGCTCTGGGAAACATTTATATCTCAAATCCACTTTATCGACCGTGCCCCTGTCAGAGCGGAGCTAGCCGCGATGGTAGAGGTG